>JBBPFD010000299.1:0-39687 GCA_038363315.1 Mugilogobius chulae
TACGCGGAGAGAGACCGCTGACACGAGGTAGTGTACGTCATGTACACGGAGAGAGACGCTGACACGAGGAGTGTACGTCATGTACGCGGAGAGAGATGCTGACACGAGGAGTGTACGTCATGTAGCGGGGGCCAGAGGTAGCAGTACGGAGAGAGACGCTGACACGAGGAGTGTACGTCATGTACGCGGAGAGAGACGCGACACGAGGAGTGTACGTCATGTACGCGGAGGAGCTGAACGAGGATGTCGTCATGTACGCAGAGAGAGTGAACGAGGTGTACGTCATGTACGCGGAGAGAGGACGCTGGACATACGAGGAGGTGTACACGAGGACGTCATGTACGAACGCGAGAGAGACGCCGGACACGAGGAGTGTACGTCATGTACGTGGAGAGAGACGCCGACACGAGGAGTGTACGTCATGTACGCGGAGAGAGACGCTGACACGAGGAGTGTACGTCATGTACGCGGAAGAGGAGGACGCTGGCAAAACGGACACGAGGAGTGTACGTCATGTACGGGAGAGCGCGGAGAGAGGAGACGCGACCGACACGAGGAGTGTACGTCATGTACGCGGGGGCGAGAGGAGGACGCCATGTACGACGGAGGGAGTGTACGTCATGTACGTGGAGAGAGACGGCCCGACACGAGGAGTGTACGTCATGTACGCGGAGAGAGACGCCGACACGAGGGAGTGTAGCGTCATGTACGCGGAGAGAGACGCTGACACGAGGAGTGTACGTCATGTACGCGGAGAGAGACGCTGACACGAGGAGTGTACGTCATGTACGCGGAGAGAGACGCTGACACGAGGAGTGTACGTCATGTACGCGGAGAGAGACGCTGACACGAGGAGTGTACGTCATGTACGCAGAGAGAGACGGCGACACAAGGAGTGTACGTCATGTACGCAGAGAGAGACACTGACACGAGGAGTGTACGTCATGTACGCAGAGAGAGACGCTGACACCAGGAGTGTACGTCATGTACGCGGAGAGAGACGCTGACACGAGGAGTGTACGTCATGTACGCAGAGAGAGACGCTGCTCTGATCCCAAACAAGTGGAAACTGGAACAACTTTTCCTCCGCTCACAGAACATGACGTGGAGCTGATGATGTGATTCTCCAGCTGCTGCTTAAAGACTTTCATCGGAACAACTCCAAAAAAAGTTAGTATCATTGCGTCCGTGGCGTTACAACAATCCCAGTTAATAAAAAAGCCAAAAGCCGGTGTCCCGTATATCTTAGTTACCTAATGTAACTGTAGTTCTATGAGTATGTGCGTAGCCCTCTACGGGCTTCGCTATTGGCTAACACTCGAGGCAGCGCCTCGCACCTGAAGATCAAACAATGTACCGCTCCAATCATGGGGACGTGGTTCCCCCACTGGCCGTATATAAGGCCCTGTCCACTATCGCTCGCCCTTCTTGAACTCTAGCACAGTGGAAGATGCCTGCTGGGCCTGCAGGTAGAGGGCTACGCACATACTCATAGAACTACAGTTACATTAGGTAACTAAGATTTCTATGTCGTATGTGCTACGCCCTCTACGGGCTTCGCTATTGGCATACCCTACGCGAAGGCCGTAGGATCAGTGTACTCCCAGCAGGCATACATGATTGGAGCGCACCCGCAAACCTACTTCGTACCAAGTACGAGAGGCAGCGGGCGAGGTTGAAACCGGATGGAGAGAAGGCACATAGTCCAGCCCGGACCTGCCACAACCACCCGCATGAAAAAGAAACAAAGGTGATGAAAGGCCGCCTCTCCCAAGAGCGCCAAGTCACCACAAGAAAAGCATCCAGAAGGAGTGCTAATGCATTGATGAACTGGTCGCCTCTCCCAAGAGCACCAGGACCCCACCACAAAAGTATCCAGAAGGAGTACGAACGAAGGTGAACAGGCCGCCTCTCCCAAGAGCGCCAAGAACACCCAGGCAAAAACCTCCAGAAGAAGATGCTGAAACTGGAAGCAATGCGCAGGTCGCCTCTCCAAAAAGCGCCTGAGGCACATCGCCAACAAAGAGGAAAGTCCTTAGGCCGTCACCTCATGTCGACTCATCCGGCCCGCGATAAAGGACCAAATGAGTCACTGACCGCACTGTCACATCCAACAGATATGACTGCACAAACGTCGACAAGGAGGACCAGGAGTTTGCCAGACAGATCTCCCTAGGGGCACCCCTCTAAGAGTAGCTGAAGAGGTGGCCACACACCAGGTAAAACGAGCTCTGATGAGTGCAGGAGGGGAACGCCTCTCTGCCTCGTCAGTCATGTGACCCCCTGGCACACCCAGTGGGCTAAGCGCTGCGAAGAAGAGCAGTGCCTCGATCCTTCGCATCAAAACCCACAAATAACTGGTCAGAATACCTGAAGCCAGCCGTGCAGTGCAGGAAGCGGCGAAATGCCCTGACCGGACATGACAGGTGACACCGTTCACCCTCCGCTGACGCATGTGGGGGATGACAACGCTGTCCCAAGCGGATGACCCTGGACATCCTAGGCTGGAAAGCCTGGTTCGGCCATAACTCCACCAAGCCTCCATCACCGCTGAAGAACATGCAAGAAGGGTGGATGGAGTGGACGCATAATTCCCTTGCCCTCTTGGCAGAGCGATCACCAAAAACGTCTTAAACGATAAGCAGCTGAGCTCAGCGCGATCCAGGGGCTCAAAAGGTGGACCCGAGAGGCCCTCTAACAGACCTGCAGTTCCCAAGGGGCGGCAGAGCTTCTGGGGGTGGGTTCGGACTGAGCGCACCCCGTAAGAAGCGCTTAACGAGAGATGGTATGGGCCAGGAAACCACCAAAAACCAATGCGGCCAAAAGCAATGGCCGCAGCAAAGACGCCCAAGGTCGAAGCCGATCGACCTTTGGCCAGGAGACCCTGACAAAAACCCAAGACCTCCTGAATAGTGCAGGAGAGGGATCCACTGACCTCTCCGTGCACCATGTGGCAAACAACTGCCATCATAGCCTGTAGGCCCTAAACGTCGAAGGCGCACGGCCTCCTTGAATAGTCGAGACTACAGCAGAAGGGAGGCCTAAGCCTAACCACCTTCCTTCTCGGCTTCCAAACCAAGAGCCTGTGGCCTAGGATTGGACGTGAGTAAAGGGATCATTGGGCCTGAGTCAGCGTGTCTGGCGAGTCCGGGAGGGGCCAAGGTCCCCCCTGTGCCATGGACACCAAGTCCGGGTACCACCCGGCACTTGGACTGTTCGGGGCCATTTGTAGCCTGTCTCTCCTGACTCTGTGGAGCAGTGGAGGGAGGAGCCGGAGGGGAAAATGCATAAAGAAGACCCCTCGGCCAAAGTCGGTGCGCCAACGCGTTGACGCCCAGAGGAGGCTCGTCCCCTAGTCTGAGTGAGAACTACAGGGGCATAGAGTGTTTTCAGGTCGGCCACCGGGTGGCCGAGCTGTTGCCAAACCTGCGCCGCCACCCAAGGGGCTAGGCTCTATTCGCCGCGGGCTGCTCCGCTCCTGGACATTCTGTCCGCGCCTACGTTGAGAATGCCGGGGATGTGCCGGGCCCTCAAGGAAAGGAGGTGAGTGATGGCCCATAGAAAGATCTCAGGCCGCCCTCCTGTGGAGCGAGGGAGATCTGGTTCCCCCTTGTCTGTTCAGATAAGCCACCACAGTCGTGTTGTCTGATCGGACTAAGACGTGGTGTCACTCCAGTTCCGCTCTGAAGTGCAGGACGTGCAGGAACGTTCCTCACTGCCTCCATCTACAGGACATTGATGTGCTGGGCGTCGGAGACCAGGTGCCGCCCGTCGAGCACTGGTCCAAGACCCCCCCCCAACCTAACAGGGAGGCATCTGTGAACAACTCCGTGTAATGGGGGACACAACCCAGCAGCACACCCTGGCTCAGAAGAACCGGGACGGTCCAGAACTGGATATCCTTCCGTGCGGGCATTGGGGGCCTCAGCCATGTCCTCCTGTCGTGCGCCGGGTGCAACCTGAGACGGGAGTACCACCGAGGCGTCTCATGGGCAGTAGGCCAGCTGTACCACTGGTTGGGCCACTGCCATCAATCCGAGAAGCGATTGAATCTGATGGGACCGGACTTGCGTCCTTCAAACACAGTCTGTTGACCACAAAGCCCAGCCTGAAGATGTAATCCAGCACCACCTCTGTGTGAGCCTGAGCCTCCTGATGGGAGGAGGCCAGGATGAGCCAATGGCTGGTTCCAATACAACGCAGCAGGTCCAGCGCCGCCTCCACGCACTTTCTCCAAGTGCCAGCGAACAGCCAAACGGGAGTCAGCAATATTCCTGGCATCTCCTAGCCATGGAGAACGGTGGAACCTTCAGAGCTCCGAAACAATGGAAACCTGGAAGCAAGCATCCATGAGGTTAACAGAGTCAGACAATCGCCCAGACTGACACACTTAACAGGTGTCGTGTGGTCAGCATGCGAAACGGCCTCTGGCTATGCATCCGTGGAAACCAAGAAGTACGGGGAGCAGAAACCGTTCTATGTCGTCGGCCTTCCATGTAGATAAAGGCCAATAGCGAAGCCCGTAAAGGCTAGCCACACTCATAGAACTACAGTTACGTAAGTAACTAAGATTTCTCTGCCTCTCTGCCAGCACCTCCACTCCTGCGCCACGTAACAGGAAGGAGGAGACGCGCAGATCCAAAAAGGGCCGTATGCCGCCGCACTTCTTGGCAACCAAGAAGTACGGGGAGTAGAAACCGTTCTATGTCGGCCTTCCATGTAGATAGAGGCCAATAGCGAAGCCCGTAGAGGACTACGCACAAACTCATAGAACTACAGTTACGTAAGTAACTACATTTTCTCTCCTCTCTCTGCTAGCACCTCCAATCCTGCGCCACGTAACAGGAAGGAGGAGACACGCAGATCCAAAAGGGCCGTATGCCGCCGCACTTCTTGGCAACCAAGAAGTACGGGGAGTAGGAACCGTTCTATGTCGGCCTTCCATGTAGATAAAGGCCAAAAGCGAAGCCCGAGGAGGGCTATGCACATACTCATAGAACTGCAGTTACTTTCTCCGTTCTCTCCGCTTGCATATCGTAGCAGGAGGGACGGGAGCCAGAAGCTTGGGGGGGGTGGGGGGTGCTCGTAAGGGACGTACGAACGAGAACCGGTCATAACGTCGCACCCGCGCAGTCTGCGCCTCCCCTAGGGAATGAGGAGATAGACAAGCATTCCGCCGAGATGCTGTCAAGCTCCGGGCAGAGGCCGAGCGCTCACAGACTTGCCCCTGCTCCTAATGCTGGAAGGGACGAGCAGGCGTCTGATGCCGCGGCGCTACACTAACCGTAAGAGGAGAGGATCTATGGACTGTAGACTCTCCTCCAAAGCACGAGGGGAAGCGCGTCGATGCGCACCCCTACGAGCCTGCACTTGCCCCCTGCGTGCTGCGGGACAGCGCAAGAAGGCGTTTGGTGTAACTCCAACAGCAATGCCAGCTGGGGGACCGTCCGCAGCCAGGACAGGTGGAGCGCGCGTCCCCTGTCGCTGCGCAGCACTGACCAGGGAGGGAGCGGAGACGTGATGGGAGCTCCGCTGCTCGTGCATGTGTGACCCTGTGAGAGGGAGCGCATCAGAGCGCGCCCTAAACGGTCCTGCACTACACAAATCCGCATCCTCAAAGCAGAGCGAGGAGCGGGAAAAAAACATCTACATAAAAAGATGAGTAAATGGAGATGATGCACAGAACCCTGTCTTCTTCCCACATGCTTTCCAAGCGCAGATAGGAGCAGAACCGGTGCCCTGCTACCAGAGCAGCAGCGGTGGGTAAAGAACTGTCCTTACCCTGGACAGCTATCTGAGCTGCTGGAAACTCCGCCCTCACGACAGCGGCTGTGGTGAAGTACGTGGTTCTCACCTACGTCTTCTTCCCTGGGCGAGAGTGGGGGGTCACAGTCAACCTCTGCCCTTTCCTGACGCACTCATCCGCACCGCGACACTCAGCGGGGATGAGAGTGACAGGACAGCTGGAGCCAGCATCGGAGCTATAGCACCAGCATGAACAGCAACAGAAACGCTACCAGTGCGTGTCTGTTGCATGGTGAGAAGTAACTCTAAATCATAACATAAAGAGCCTCTCCTCTCTCTTACAAGCTCCAGATAAAGGAGCGCGCCGCTCCGGACTCGCGCTCCTGATCTGTGGGAGCCGGAGACGAGGAACAGAACGCCGCAGCTGTAAGAGCGTGTCTCGGGGAAGAGCGGCTCCTCCTCCTTCTGACCCGAGCAGAAGAGCGAAGCAGCGGGCGAGCTGCTTTTCTCATGGTCCTAGAGGGAAGACAGACCCAGCCAGAGATGTCTGCCGCCCACCTGTGCCGCGCACATAGACCTACGCCCATGGCGAAAGCTTGTGACATGCAGAGGAAAACAGCCACCGTGGTCCGCAGCTAACTAGGCCCTGCGCTAGTTGCTAGCTAATGCTACGGCCTGTGCAGCATTAGCATAACAGCTGTACACAATACAGTCGTCAGCCTGTCTCGGGCTGGAATAGAGGCTTACCGCCAGATCAGAGCGAGGAAGAGGGAAGCAGAGCCAGACTGATCCCGTCCTGCGCTAGTAGCTAGCTAGTGCTATAACCTGTGTAGCATTAGCATAGCAGCGATACACGACACTGCCGTCAGCCTGTCTCGGGCTGGAATAGAGGCTTACCGCCAGATCAGAGCGAGGAAGAGGGAAGCAGAGCCAAACTGATCCCGTCCTGCGCTAGTAGCTAGCTAGTGCTATGACCGTGTAGCATTAGCATAGCAGCGATACACGACACCGCCGTCAGCCTGTCTCGGGCTGGAATAGAGGCTTACCGCCAGATCAGAGCGAGGAAGAGGGAAGCAGAGCCAAACTGATCCCGTCCTCGATGGATGGAGCCCCCGACTCGCTGCACCAGTCCAGCACACAGCGATACGGCCGGTATGCTGGCACACGGTGTTGGCGCCAAGCAGCAGCCGCGGGAGAAGAGGAACGCCATGTCTTCTTCATAGGGGGACAATCCGGAGGGAAGGAGGCGCTGGAGCCTTGCTCGGCAAGGCTGCAGCACGGACCGGAGGCACGGTCTTCCCCTCGGACATCTCCGGGTCCGGACCGAGATGCTCCGGGGATTCGGGGCTCATGAGCCACGGCGCCACCTCTCCCTGGGAAGCGAGCAGCAGACGGGGCGGTCTTATCCCTGTGTTGTGCTGCCAACAGAGGCAGAGGGAAACAGACGGTCCTCGGGGAGAAGAGGGTCTCACATCTGCCGTACCCACGGTGCTCGACACCGGAGGGTGACAATCTTCGAGCTGGTGAGTACGGCGAATCCCAAATCTTGATTGTAGAGAGTAAATCTTTCTTAAAGAACATGTTAAGAGATCTTCAAGTGCTGAGTGAAAAGAAGGGCGAGCGATAGTGGACAGGGCCTTATATACGGCCAGTGGGGGAACCACGTCCCCATGATTGGAGCGGTACATTGTTTGATCTTCAGGTGCGAGGCGCTGCCTCGAGTGTTAGCCAATAGCGAAGCCCGTAGAGGGCGTAGCACATACGACATAGAACCATCGGATGTGTGTTTTTCCGGTAGACGTAATTACGTAATGACGTATGTGCGTTCCCTTTCCCTCTCTTTCTAACCCAGACGTTAAGCGGAATAAGATAAAGCCGATTTAGCGTGTTTAACATGTAAACCTTTATTTGGAATTATTATTTCCATGTAAACTTGAAGGAAAATATTTTAATTCCGAATTCATTAATTCAGAATAATTAATTAGGAATTAAGAAACATCATGTAAACTACTGTGAAATAAACTCTGTGACATCGACCTGCGAGTCTAAAGACAACAGCAGTATATGACATGTGTGTACTTGCTCATGAGATGTGCACTTGTGTGAGTGACACACAATGTGTCTGAGGAGACACCAGGAGTGTTCTCTGTACTCGCTCTTTTGAGTGAGAAAAGCTCCTTCTTGTGTTTGTTGTTGCTTCCTCCCCATTGAGGAAACGACTCGTTCACCTCCGAGACTCGACTCACATCGTTTACAGTGAGGAGTGAGTCAAAAGAATCGGATCATTCACAAACGTTACATCACTATTTTATATCTGTTGACTCTGTTTTACTAGAAAAACATCCTCAGCTGTGTTTTCTGAAGAACAAGGCTATAACAAGGCTAAAAATCCACAACTCTCCATCACATTTGCATAATCTGTTCAACCCTGTGACCTTTCCTAACCCTGTCAGTCCGGCCCACCAAAGATTAACACATGCCTAAGCCCCGCCCACTTCCACTGCCTCTGTCCAATCAGATCTGAGCCCTTTTCTAAGCCCCGCCCCATGCCTGAGCTCTCCTCTGTCCAGATTAAACTCTACACTTTTCTTTTCCTCAGATACATAACGTGTTTTCCGTCTCATGTTGGACTGAACGTGTGTGTGTGTTCTGGAGCGTAGGTTTGGGAGTCTGTGGAGCTAAAGTGTGTCAGCGTGAGTCAGGGATTAGAGGAGCTTAATCTGACTTGTGCATCTGTCAAGTCAGCGCTCACATCTGCAGCGAGCCGGCTTGATTAGGCTCACGCTCACGTCACACACCTTTAGTTTAGGCCAGTTCAGACTGACAAAATACACTCTGCAGCAGCCCGATTCTACTGAAAGGAACCATATGTAAGACGCACAACTAGTGGTTTTAAAAAGGCATTACAATCACAGATGAACTTGGGTTGCCAGATTGTGAAATGGCCAGTACATTGAAGAAACTATCAGGAACAAGATTTTCTTTGAATCATGGGTAATAACCAGAAAGTCACTTTCCCAGACACCTGACTCTTTGTCATGGTTTGTTCCCAAATATTGCTTTTTAATACAATGTGGGAGGAGTCTAATGAGAACTGTGTGGAAACAAGTGCATGAGCCTATCACAGACAGTTGTGTCCTGGAGCAACATCAGTTCAAACTCACCTGGATCGGATATCGGCACCGATCCAGGACATTTTGCTGGATCGGGTATCGGCTCCATGATATCGGTTCAGCCGATATCATAGTTTTGGACATAATGAGACTATTTTACAGGGTGGTGTTGATCCATAACGTTTCATAATATTGGGCATTTTATTCAAATTAAGTTGTTAAGTTGTGACTTGCACTATAAACATCAGTTAAATAACACAATATGGCCAAATGTATTATGTTTTTTTAAGAAAAAGAAGCAATTTCAGTCCTTTCAATGGTATCGGTTGATATCGAGTATCGGCAGATAGTTAAAGCCAAATATCGGGATCGATATCGGAACTGAAAAAGCTGGATCGGTGCATCCCTAAAATTAACATCAGGTTCTAAGAAACCAAACTGGCAACCCAACTGAGAGAGTCATGTGAGGCTCATTCTGCTTTCTGATTGGATAATAAATGATGTCCATTGCTTTTTTTTAATTAAGAATAACTCAGAATTACATTGAGTTTCAGTAAAAACAATAGTATATTTGGACTTGTTGACCTTGTATCTTTGAACACATATAGGTCATGTTTATGAAATCTGACATCACAATCTTACATAGAGTGCCTTTAAAATCTGATACGATTTTTCGTATTTTAGCAACAATCCCCTTGTTTTACGACAGTTAAAATGAGCTCAAATAAAGACTAAATTTAAGCATTTATTTACTTATTATCCACTTTAAAATGCTCACTGTATTTGCTCCGATTTCAGTTTTGATTTTATCCTGCTTTAGACCTGGTTTTGGTCCTGGTTTGGATCTGGTTTAAGGCTGTTGTAGTTTAGCGTTAATTTGGACGATTAGTAAAAACAGACGCAGAATTAGTTATTATCAATACAGGAATACAAAAAAAGTCTTCTGAGTAAATGGCACAAGCTTGTGTCCAAAACTGTGCCATGGTCCTCGATACAATCTGGTTCTACAGGATGAAACCATAATGTAGTCCTTCATTTGGGACATTTGCAGAGTTCCAGTCAGTCATGAATGTTGGAAACTTGTCAGAAACAGTTTAAAATGTCCTTTCAGTCTTGTCCTTAGATCACCTCGAATGAGTTTGACAGATTCCAGTGTTTACCAGCCCAAAGCAGGACGGCTCACTCTGCTAAGAAAAGGATTTGAGAACATTGGTTTCATGTTTTAAATGTCCTAAAGTCACCTCTTACCAAGCATTGTAATGTACAGTATGTGTTTGTCCTGCTCAACCAAAAACACAGATCAGGATTTGAACTATGAGTCTGAACTGTTGCAGGAGGAGGAAATACAAACACGTTCCATCTCAGTCTGAAACCAAAGGAACAACTCATGAATGTGTCTGTGTCTGTGTGGGACTAACTGCAGCTGCACATGTTCTCGTCTATTACACACAATAAATCTGTTCTTAATAAAGCTGCAGGAAACATTCAGACATTGTCATCGTGTTTGTTTGTGATGAAGTCATGTGTTTTACAGTCATAATAAAAGTATTTTACATGTACTGAGTCTTATTTAACAGTCTTTTAGCCAGGTTAACATTGATTGGTCCTCCAACTCTTAGCTTCTCGTCATGTTTGTGGATGTCACTTCTCTCTTCTCAGAAAAGATGATCTCATCCCAGTCTCAAACTCAGAGACCACAGTCTGAACCTGAGACTTTGTCCACTTGCAAAACCCACGTACTAACCCCCCAGCTATGGTTTTTCACAAATACATTTTCACATCACAAAAGTTAAACCATTTGAATGATTACCAACTATCAATACACTTATGGAAAGTATTTTTTCAACACAAAGCGACTGAGAAAAACTGTAATACATTATTTTCACCTTTCATTGGCTCTTTATTTATGGCAGTGAGCAAAAGCCACAGCCGCCCTGGGGCAGACTGACAGAAGCGAGGCTGCCATTTTACACCACTGGCCCCTTCGACAACCACCAACCATTCACACTCACACCAGATCTACCCTGGGCAGTGTGGTGAAGTGTCTTTGCCTAACAGTTTCTTCTTTGTTCGTCCCACTGTGACACCTGATACCTCTGGTCTCCCATCCAAGTCCTGCCCAGGCCCAACCTGCTTAGCTTCTGGGATCAGACAGAATCGGGCTAATAAACTGATATGACAACACCTTTAATGTTATTCAATGCCTGTCTTTAATCCTCTTTTCTCTGGACAAAACAACCCAACAACATTACACAAAATGTTTTTCACTCATAATCTATACTTTCACAATCTGTTTGTGCTGGGTCCTGTTGCTAAGCTCAGGTAACCAGGAAGTGTCTGAAGCACAGCCTCGGCCCCTCCACCAGGTAGAGCCCCTCCCCTCACAGGGCAGCAGCTGATACTGGAGCTACACAGCTTCAGTTGTGTTTTACTGTAAATGTTGGTAACACTTTAGAATAACTACAGAATAATTAGGCCTAATAAATCATTATTAACGCCTTAATAAAGACTTTATTCAGTATGAACAAATGATTAATTAATAGATGAAAAAGCGTATTAATGCTTAGTACCTACTTAATTACTCGGAATCCTGCCCCCTAACCCTAAATCCTAACCTTAGCTTCTTAGTTAAGTAGTTATTAAGCATTAATATACTTTTTCATTCATTAATTCATCATTAGTTCATGAATAATTAAGGCTTTATTTAGGCTTTATTCATGGTTTACTAAGGCCAATTAAGGTGTAGGTAATATAAAGTGGCACCTAAATGTTTTATACAGTATGTGGCTGCTCAGAATGTTCCTGTCCTCTCCTCCTCTCTCCTCTCCTCTCCTCCTTTCCTCTTCTTTCCTCCTCTCTCCTCTCCTCTCTTCTTTCCTCTATTCTCCTCCTCTCTTCTTTCCCCCTCCTCTCCTCCCAGAGCTGAGCAAACTCTGGACAAGCGCTCCGAAAAGTGTCAGGATTCCAGTTCCAATCCTCCAGAAACATGAGCAGTGTTTGGACTTGAGCTGCGTCCGTTTTGCCTCTCACTGCTCATCCATGACATCATCCTCTGCTCCGGAGTGATCATAAAAGTGTTTTCCCTCCCCTCTGGCTCCGTCCACGCTCCAGCAGATGCTACATGCCATTAGCGCCGCTCCACCCTCACACACACACACACACATACACACTCTCTCTCCTCTGCCTGTGCGAGAGTGGAGCGACACGCCACAATCATATCAAGCCCACAGCCAGCAGCAACAGTTTGCACAAGAGAGAGAGAGAGAGAGAGACAGGTCGTAAATGTCTGGGAAGGTAAAGGTTAGAGAGAGAGAGAAAGAGAGATGCCTGGCAACCACCAAACGGACGACCAAATGTGAACGCTGCTTTTCAGGGAGATTCTGGTTCCATTTGTGAGAAGTTTAAATGATTAAGATGCATTTCATATTTGTCTGACAATACAGTTTTTTAATGTAAAGCAAAAGTGAATAATCATATGGTCACAGTTAAAATCTCCAGTGTGCATATTTTAAGTATGTTTTTAAGTCTTCTCTGCCAGGTCTTTGTGCAAATGGAATCATGTTGTTCATCACATCAAATGAGACCTGCAAGTGTCTACTTTCAATTAAAGAAAGATTTGTTATTATTAGAGATGCACCGATCCGATACTGGGATCGAATATCGGTGCCGATCCAGGAAATTTTGCTGGAGCGAGTATCGGCTCCATAATATCGGTTCAGCCGATATCCTAGTTGTGTTTAATTGGACATAATGAGTCTGATTTATAGGCTGATGTTGATCCAGAATGTCTCATATGTTTGACATTTTATTCTTTCTTTCTTTCTCTCTCTCTCTTCTCACTCTCTTCTCTTTCTCTTTTCTTCTCTCTAATTCTCTCTTGTACTGTCTTCTCTTCTTTCTTTCTCTCTCTTCTCTTTCTTCTCTCTATTTCTGTCTTCTTTCTCTCTCTCTCTTTCTTCTCTCTTTCTCTCTCTCTTCGTGCTCTCTCTTTCTCTCTCCTTTTGTGCTTTCTCTTCCCTTTCTCTCTCCTCTCATTCTCTCTCTCTTTCTTCTCTTCTCTCTCTTTCTTCTCTCTCCTCGCGCTCTCTCTCCTCTCTCCTCGCGCTCTCTCTCTTCTCTTTCTCTCTTCTCTTTCTCTCTTCTCTCTCTCTCTCTTCTCTCTCTCTTTCTTCTCTTCTCTCTCTCTCCTCTCTCCTCGCGCTCTCTCTCTTCTCTTTCTCTCTCTTCTCTCTCTCTCTTTCTTCTCTTCTCTCTTTCTTCTCTTCTCTCTCCTCTCTTTCTCTCTCTCTCTTCTCTTCTCTCTCTTTCTTCTCTCTCCTCGCGCTCTCTCTCTTTCTTCTGTCTCTCTCTCTTCTCTTTCTCTCTCTTCTTCTTAAGTTGTTCAGTATAACTAACACTTATGATCAAAAGTCTTATGTTTTGAGAAGGAAAAAAGAGCTATTTCAGTCCTCACACAAGTATCGGTTGATATCGGGTATCGGCAGATGTGTAATTCTAAAGTATCGGGATCGGTATCGGAACTGAAAAAGCTGGATCGGTGCATCCCTAGTTATTCTACATTAATCCGTTCTCTTTTCATGGGCATTTGAAATTCCTTGTTTTCATTAGAATCAAGTGATTTTGACTCGAGAAAAACAAACCTCGTGTCAGTGTTGTTTTCCTCTGTTCTGGTTTTTAGTGAAAGAATCAGAGCCACTACAATGAAATAATGTGATAACAACAGGAGGTTTCCATGATTCAAACAATGATCATGTTTAAACCAACAGACGCTGTGTTTCTGATGCAGATTCGATAGATTCAGACTCTTTCATGGAGCAGAGATTAGAGGCGTTTTCACACATGAAAGTGGCAAGAACCAGGCACCAGGAACACTTCTACAGCCCTTCTTTCACGGGTCAATTCTACAAGTACCTGCTGCATTCACACTGCTCACAAGAGAATCCAGGGCACAGTGACATCAGACGCTTACGCTGCAGTGTAAACCGGACGATGCCAAAAGGGAGGATGGGAAACCATTCACTGTTTTGTCCCATTATGGCTGTTGTGGTCCATGGTTTTCTTATAATCCTGTTTCAGTTTTCTATTTTCTCACAGCATTGCTTAGCTGTGTGATGACTGTCAACTTGCACTAGCTCATCAGCTAACTCACATTCA
Source organism: Mugilogobius chulae (assembly GCA_038363315.1). Lineage (NCBI taxonomy): Eukaryota > Metazoa > Chordata > Actinopteri > Gobiiformes > Gobiidae > Mugilogobius > Mugilogobius chulae. The sequence goes on from JBBPFD010000299.1 coordinate 14,013, forward strand.
TAAGTTTTGTTGTTTTATTGGTCCCTCAAAGGCCCCCAGTGCCTCCTCATTAACGTACAGATCCAGCTGCACCGGAACTTTAGAATGAGATGCTTTTGCACATTGGACAGACCTGTGCCTGTTCTTAAAACACACCTGTTTATTTTGGCTTTTGACACAGTTTGAGATATTGACAAGTGATTATTTACAAATATTAAATTTTTATGTAAAATTACTAAAAAATAGTAAAACGCAGTGAACAGCAGCCCCGCCATGAGTCCAGTTTGACGACCCACAAAACCTCACATGATCAGATGAGACTGGGGATGAGGATCACAGACCTGTACCTGGAGGCCCCTCATCAAGTGACCTGGATCTACGGATTCACTACACTACTTTTCATCAGTCAAGTGACACTATTTATTCACTCTATCCTAGTCTTTTCATGAGTGTGTGTCTGCAGAGCTTCATCAGGAGCATCTCCACCGAGAGGACTGAAGTAAAGCAACTCAAACCTCATTTGAAGATGCTTGAAACTTGCCTGAGCAGCCAGTCCCTACACACTTTGACAGACACTTTACAAATCAATTCCGAGCGCTGAGTCAACCACCCGGAAATTGCACCAAAACAGAGACACAATGTTTTCGTAAACATGTAGCGTGAGGATGTTTTCAGTCTGAAGCCTCTCAACAGGGTTTTCTGCTCAGGTTTTAAGGAACTGATACGTTCATTGTTCAAAACCGAAGCACGAGCCGAATCAGCTACGTTCTCCTTCTTGAATGTTTTGAAATGAGGCTTGCAAGCAACTTCTGACTTTTTAGCGTAACGTGTCAGAATGGCCGTAATTGATTGGATCATCCTAACTTTGTGAGACGACTTTATTGGCTAACCGTCAGGTCCCAGACCCTCCTGTATTCAAACAGATGTAATAGAATGTAGGAGGGGCTGACTGGTCAGGCAAGCTTGAAACTGCTGCCAGATAAGACTTTTTCTCTTTTGTTGGATCAAGTATCAGTTTCTATGACAACCAGTAACTTTCACAGCACATGAAAGTGATGAACTGACACATAAAAACAATATAGACACAAAGTTTTATTTACACAACAAAACATTTGTAATAACTGGTCTTGGGGCGGTCTTGGTAAATGTTTGATGGTCAGGTCCAGAGGGACGGTCATTAAGTTTGGGAAACGGTTAAGATAAAAAATAAATATTTAGACCAAATTAGCAACAGTAATAAACTCATTACCATAGCAACCAGCTCACTTCTGTCCCTCTGGTGTCTTGTACCCTGTTTGTTACACAGAAGTATAACATCCAGGGTTTAACACACAGCGACAAGAAACATTCAAGCTCCTCTTTGTTTTCTTCAACGTTATTGGCGAGTCTCAAATAATGTTTTAAGTGCACAGAACCACAGACTGTACCGTGGTACAGCTACATAAGCTGGGTGAGCGTCACTACATGTGGGAAACAGGGGACTCCTGGTTAGAGATGCACCGATCCAATACTAGGATCGAATATCGGTGCCGATCCAGGAAATTTTGCTGGATCGAGTATCGGCTCCATAATATCGGTTCAGCCGATATCCTAGTTGTGTTTAATTGGACATAATGAGTCTGATTTATGTCTGATGTTGATCCAGAATGTCTCATAATGTTTGACGTTTTATTCTTTCTTTCTTTCTCTCTCTCTCTCTCTCTCTCTCTCTCTCTCTCTCTTTCTTTCTTCTCTTTTTCTTCTCTCTCTTCTCACTCTCCTCTCTCTTCTCTTTCTCTTTTCTTCTCTCTAATTCTCTCTTGTACTCTGTCTTCTCTTCTTTCTTTCTCTCTCTTCTCTTTCTTCTCTCTATTTCTGTCTTCTTTCTCTCTCTCTCTTTCTTCTCTCTTTCTCTCTCTCTTCGTGCTCTCTCTTTCTCTCTCTCCTTTTGTGCTTTCTCTTCCCTTTCTCTCTCCTCTCTTTCTCTCTCTCTTTCTTCTCTTCTCTCTTCTCTCTCCTCTCTTTCTTCTCTTCTCTCTTCTCTTCTCTCTCTTTCTTCTCTCTCCTAACGCTCTCTCTCTTCTCTTTCTTTCTTCTCTCTCTCTTTCTTCTCTTCTCTCTCTCTCCTCGCGATCTCTCTCTCTTTCTCTCTCTTCTCTCTCTCTTTCTTCTCTCTTCTTTCTTCTCTCTCTCTTCTCTTCTCTCTCTTCTTCTTAAGTTGTTCAGTTGTGTCTTGCAGTATAACTAACACTTATGATCAAAAGTCTTATGTTTTGAGCTATTTCAGTCTTTACACAAGTATCGGTTGATATCGAGTATCAGCAGATGCTTAATTCTAAAGTATCGGGATCGGTATCGGAACTGAAAAAGCTGGATCGGTGCATCCCTACTCCTGGTACAGGTCTACACTCAGATGATCCTTAAAATCCTCCGGTCTGGTGTTAAGTTCCTCCATGACTCTGTGTTGTGATTTTGGTGCAGTTAAAAGTAGATTTTGTCGTTCTCTGACAGTCGGAGGAAGTAAACATGAAGCTGACAGTTGCTCAAACAGAACTCGTTTAGGTTTACAAAAATAAACCCAGGAATGACTAAATGATGAACTTTGAGATGACTTTTGGCCTCACATTTCACTAAAAGCTCTCACTTTGACATCATCTCCAAAACGCTCCAGTGCAAACATTCGCTGCAGCAGAGCCGTTTAACATTCATACATTCCCACACACTGTGTAATATTTACAGGTGGGCACAGCTTTGGTGCATTTTTAGCTGAACTCGGAGCCTCCAGGTGAAGATCTTCAGCTCTGTTCTGTTGTCAGTGGGATGTGAGCTCCATCGTTTACCATGTTTAAGTGAACAAGCGGAGTGTGCTGTGGGATTGTACAAGTGTTAAAGCTGTCAAAAGTATCAAGTATAAGAGCATTGAACTTAAGGCTGGGCGACTTGGCAAAAAATGATTATCACGATTTTCCTGGAGACAGATCACGATTTCGATTTGATCATAATTTTTGTAGAATATTGTCTTGTTGCTTTGGAGGTAAATACAATCATCTGATTTTTCTGAAAGTTCCTACTGGTTAAATCCAGCTGTCACTCACAGAGCAGAACAAAGACTGACCAGTGTGGACAGATTTACAGAGAAAAACATGAAAAAAATCCAAAGACAAGCGACCTCAGCTATTTAAATCATCTATTAATTAGAACATTGTGTGATAATACAATTGTGGCATTTCTAACACTGACAACAGCTTTTGAAAATCTGCTAAAATTCACCTGGAACTTGACTTAGAACTTGAACTTGAAGCGGCGACACAAAAGACCTCTACACACAATCTTCAAAATTCATAAGATGATTAAAACTAGACGCCCAAATTCGTTATAAAGAAAAATACTTGGCAACTCTACAAATGGATGAATTAAATAGAGAAATCACGATTTAACCAAAAAAGCAGATTGTCACGACAGTATAAGCTCACGGTTCGATTTTTATCACGATATTGCCCAGACCTAATTAAACTAGTGTGGAAGTTACTAAAGAACTATCACAGACAATCACAACATGAACAGCCTCACAAAGGTCCAGAGCTTCATCCAAACTACAATAAGACCAAAAGGAACCGTTATAAAGAGCTCAAACGCAGAACTGGACCTTCCTCTTCTATGTGCCTCGTATCTGTGGAGGACCTGCCTTCTGAATGTTGATCATTTTTGTCATTTAATACAACAAACTTACAAGTACACTGTAAAAAATACAAGACAGTTTAACTTAAAGATGTAAGTACAGTTTCCTATGTTGATTAAACTCGTGTGTGAGTTGTCTGTTATTCTCTCTCTCTCTCTTCTCTTTCTTAATTTCTCTCGCCCCCCTTGCTCTTTTTTCGCTTTCTGTCTTTCTCTTCTCTCTCTCTCTCTCTCTCTCTTGTCTCGCTCTCTCTTTCTCTCTCTTCCCTTTCCCTCCTCTCTCTCTTGTTTCTCTCTCTACTCTCTCTCTTCTCTTTCTTTCTTCTCTATTTTGTCTCTTCTCTTTCTCTCTCTTGTCTCTCTCTCTTTCTCTCCTCTCTTCTCTCTCTTCTCTTTCTCTCCTCTCTCTTGTCTCTCTGTACTTTCTCTCTTCTTTCTCTCCATCTTTCTTTCTTTCTATCTCTTGTCTCACTCTCTTCTCTTTCTCTCTCTTTTCTTTCTCTCTCGCCTCTCTCTCTTGCCTCGCTCTCTCTCCTCTTCTCTCTCTCATCTTTCTCTCCTGTCTCTCTCTTGTCTCTCTCTCTTGTCTCTCTCTTTCTCTCTTGTCTCTCTCTCTCTTGTCTCTCTCTCTTGTCTCTCTTTCCTCTCTTTCTCTCCTGCCTCTCTCTTCTCTTTCTCTCTTGTCTCTCTCTTTCTCTCTCCTCTCTCTCTCCATCTTTCTCTCTTGTCTCTCTTTCCTCTCTTTCTCTCCTGTCTCTCACTCCATCTTTCTCTCTTGTCTCTCTCTCTCTCTCTCCTGTCTTTCTTGCCTTGCTTTCGGTCTTGTCGATCTCCTGTCTCTCTCCTCTCTCTCTTCTCTTTGTCTCTCTCTCTCTCTCTCCCTCGTTCTTTCTCTCTCTCTTCTCTCTCTCCTATTTCTCTCTCTCTCTCTTTATAACTCAAAAGTTGAAGTTGTAAATCTTTGACTCACATGGTCAAGTTATATCAACATAAAGACTTAAGTTAGTTTAACTTTTTTACAGTGTACTGAACCCTCCACTCTTCTGTCCTGCGCCTGATCATTCACCGCACCGAGCGCTGAAAGAGTCTGGGAACAGTTTGGACAGCAAAACATTTTCTAGATCTCATAAGCTATTAGCACATTTTTTTGTTTTTGTTTAAGCAGGGGAACACCAGTGACAGGGACCAACTCAGGTTCAAGACAAGTCTATTTACCAAAAGAGAAAGCTGTAATGATTTAAAAGGAACTGAAATCTTTAAAAAACCAAAGTTTAGAACAACAACAAAGGAAACATGTATTTCCATTAAAGGTGTTGGCTTATGGAACAGTCTAGATGAAAAATTAAAACTTCAAAATGTTTTCAATCATTTAAATATAAGGTGAAGTACTCTCTGTTGAAAAAATATGACAAGGCTTAGCTGTTGTTTGCCGTTAACTATTATAATATGAATTGTTTATATTCTCTGTATCAAACTGTATTTCTCTGTCACGTAACAAAGCTGTAAGTAGCTGTGTGTCACTTTAAATAGTCAGAACTGTAAAGATTTCTTTAACTTCTTTCTGCTCCTTTTCATTCAAAGACTTTATGTTTGCTATAATGAATGAAATAAACTAAATAAATGAAAAAATAAAATAAAATAAATAAAAACATACTGGACTTTTCCACTCGACTCTACCCGGCTTAGCTCCGCTCAGAGGGAGAGCATTTCCATTACAAGTGATGCTGTGGTGAAGATGGCCAGTTCCCTCTCTCTTATAAAGGTTTATTATAGGCCCAAAACGTTTGTTACATAGCAGACTTTCAGTTTCACTTTCACGCCACACATGGCACTGTAACAAACAAGAGACACAACATTTACTTTAGACAGACAGGCTCGGACACTTTGTATCTTCATTTCTTCTGTTTAAGAAGGTTTAAGCTGACTTTGCTTTGTGTGGAAACTTGCAGATTGTACAGAATGCAGTCGTAAGCTCACACACAGTCTGTTTGGTAGAAGTAAGACATGAATTCCTTTTACATGGAGTGTAGTTTGTCACGTGGGTCTGACGTCAGGTTTAGTATCTACTCTTGTTGCTTTGGGCCTGGGTTAAAGTCTCAGGATCAGCCCCAAATGGAAAAGTTCCGCACCAGGCTAAGCAGGGAATGGAAAAGCCCTAATAAAGACAGACACAGACAGACAATCATTCTCATTCATTCACTAGGGGAATTTTACAGTCATTTGACCCACATGGAAGCAAAGGGCTGGGGAAGGATCTCCATGGTAACGCTCAGGCTTGGCAAACTTCGCATCAGTTTGGGTTTGGCTCAGAGTTACATCAAGGATTCTTTGTGAAGGATAAACGGACTGAGCACGACTGTCTCCCCCTTTGACTCTCCTTCTCCTTTGTGTAATCAAAAAGAGCCCTGGTTAGTCAGAGGAGCCTATGCATTGTGACGGCAGGCAGGTCTCCAGGATCCACCGGGTCTGGGGCTGTGATCGACCCTGGTCTGAAATACTACAAATGAAAGAAGAATGCATCTACTTGTTCAGAAGATTCTACCCTCATAACCCTTAAAACATTCTATTCAAATGGAGCTGCAAAAAATTCAAAAAAGTCAACTGCTGCTTTTACTTGACTGACCAATGTTAAAAGAGGCCCCCCAAAACTTATTCAAATGTTAAAATTAAAATGTTAGCTCCAGTTTTGATAAGATGTCAGTCAAACACTCTGACTCAAAATAAAGTATTTTCCAGTTCTCTTGCTATTAAAATTTGAATGGAAAAGAGTGTGCTGTAATCTTTATACAAAGTCGTGTTTGAAATCTTATATTGTGACCATAGTTGTTGGAGAACACAGTTATAAACGCTCAGAACAGGTTGTATGATGCATAAACTCAAAAACACCATAGACATTAAATGAGTAGACGCACAAACAGCAGCTCTGCTCTGTTGTTACAACTCCAACAGAGCGACGCCATATTCCTCCAGTAGAAATCAACTGAACTCAATGGCAGAAGTGTCACTTTTATGGATAAAACGAGCTTAAACAAGCAATTTCAGCAAAACCATGAACAAAACAGACTGATTTATGTCTTATGAAGCTTTTTTAAACAACTTTGACAATGTGAGATTATATTTCTCAAACTACTGTATTCTTAGATTGGAAATGCTCCATCACCGATGTGACAGACGCTTCCACAGAGAAGTGAAGCTGTAACTGTGTTTGGTGTTATTTATGTATTTGTCTGCTTTTCTCACTAGTCACATGTAAAAGAGACGTTTGTGTCACTAGAGTCTTAAAAGATGCTTAAGTTCACTAGCTGTTAGCAGTTTTATACACACATTGTATTTACAATAAAATACTAAAAGGTTTATAAACGCAACAATAATTTGTAAAAAGGCTTTGACCTTTGCTAAATGTGGTCGGTAGGTTTGTACAGCTGACACTCTCTGGATCTTTCATAACTTGTGTTTTTTGCAGGCTAATGCTAACGGCTATAGCAAAACAAACAGTAGAAACGCTCCGGACTAGCTTAAATCTTACCGAACTAGCCCAGATGCTAAGTGTTCAATAGCATCAGAGTCGGACTGCGCGTCTACTAATTATATGTCTATGAAAAACACAACCTTCACTAATGACATCACAAAGAGAGACTTAGTCACACAATTCATTAAACAAGTGTGTATGAAACTACAACTCCGGCTGTGTTTTTGCACAAAGAACAATCTTGTTTATGTTTTATATTCAGCTTCATGTTATCGACCGGACTGCAAAACATTCTCAGCAAAGCGAAGAGAGAATGGAGACGCTTATAAAGTTGCTAAAATAGTGCCTACTTATACAAATCAGTTAAAACGATGTTGATGACATAAGCAAATACGGAAAAAGATGCAACCTTATCTGAAATGTGAGCTACGGATCAAAGACGGTTTCATACAGAGCAGAAATCTTCATGAAAAGAAGCGTTTACTGCGGCTGAAAGATTGGTCATGTCCTTGATATGTGACAGAGACAGATCTGTGTTATAGAAAAGACTCGATATGTGACAGAGACAGATCTGTGTTATAGAAAAGACTTGATATGTGACAGAGACATATCTGTGTTATAGAAAAGACTTGATATGTGACAGAGACAGATCTGTGTTATAGAAAAGCCTTGATATGTGACAGAGACAGATCTGTGTTATAGAAAAGACTCGATATGTGACAGAGACAGATCTGTGTTATAGAAAAGACTTGATATGTGACAGAGACAGATCTGTGTTATAGAAAAGACTCGATATGTGACAGAGAGACAGATCTGTGTTATAGAAAAGACTTGATATGTGACAGAGAGACAGATCTGTGTTATAGAAAAGACTCGATATGTGACAGAGACAGATCTGTGTTATAGAAAAGACTTGATATGTGACAGAGAGACAGATCTGTGTTATAGAAAAGTCTTGATATGTGACAGAGACAGATCTGTGTTATAGAAAAGACTTGATATGTGACAGAGACAGATCTGTGTTATAGAAAAGACTTGATATGTGACAGAGACAGATCTGTGTTATAGAAAAGACTTGATATGTGACAGAGACAGATCTGTGTTATAGAAAAGACTTGATATGTGACAGAGAGACAGATCTGTGTTATAGAAAAGCCTTGATATGTGACAGAGACAGATCTGTGTTATAGAAAAGACTTGATATGTGACGGTGAGAGAGACAGATCTGTGTTATAGAAAAGCCTCGATATGTGACAGAGAGACAGATCTGTGTTATAGAAAAGACTTGATATGTGACAGAGAGACAGATCTGTGTTATAGAAAAGACTTGATATGTGACAGAGAGACAGATCTGTGTTATAGAAAAGACTCGATATGTGACAGAGACAGATCTGTGTTATAGAAAAGACTTGATATGTGACAGAGAGACAGATCTGTGTTATAGAAAAGTCTTGATATGTGACAGAGACAGATCTGTGTTATAGAAAAGCCTTGATATGTGACAGAGACAGATCTGTGTTATAGAAAAGACTTGATATGTGACAGAGAGACAGATCTGTGTTATAGAAAAGACTGATATGTGACAGAGAGACAGATCTGTGTTATAGAAAAGACTTGATATGTGACAGAGAGACAGATCTGTGTTATAGAAAAGACTTGATATGTGACAGAGAGACAGATCTGTGTTATAGAAAAGACTTGATATGTGACAGAGAGAGATCTGTGTTATAGAAAGACTTGATATGTGACAGAGACAGATCTGTGTTATAGAAAAGACTTGATATGTGACAGAGAGACAGATCTGTGTTATAGAAAGACTTGATATGTGACAGAGACAGATCTGTGTTATAGAAAAGTCTTGATATGTGACAGAGAGACAGATCTGTGTTATAGAAAAGACTTGATATGTGACAGACAGATCTGTGTTATAGAAAAGACTTGATATGTGACAGAGAGACAGATCTGTGTTATAGAAAAGACTTGATATGTGACAGAGAGACAGATCTGTGTTATAGAAAAGACTTGATATGTGACAGAGACAGATCTGTGTTATAGAAAAGACTTGATATGTGACAGAGACAGATCTGTGTTATAGAAAAGCCTTGATATGTGACAGAGAGACAGATCTGTGTTATAGAAAAGACTTGATATGTGACAGAGACAGATCTGTGTTATAGAAAAGCCTTGATATGTGACAGAGACAGATCTGTGATATAGAAAAGCCTTGATATGTGACAGAGACAGATCTGTGTTATAGAAAAGCCTTGATATGTGACAGAGAGACAGATCTGTGTTATAGAAAAGACTTGATATGTGACACAGACAGATCTGTGTTATAGAAAAGACTTGATATGTGACAGAGAGACAGATCTGTGTTATAGAAAAGACTTGATATGTGACAGAGACAGATCTGTGTTATAGAAAAGCCTTGATATGTGACAGAGACAGATCTGTGTTATAGAAAAGACTTGATATGTGACAGAGAGACAGATCTGTGTTATAGAAAAGACTTGATATGTGACAGAGAGACAGATCTGTGTTATAGAAAAGACTTGATATGTGACAGAGACAGATCTGTGTTATAGAAAAGCCTTGATATGTGACAGAGAGACAGATCTGTGTTATAGAAAAGCCTTGATATGTGACAGAGACAGATCTGTGTTATAGAAAAGCCTTGATATGTGACAGAGACAGATCTGTTATAGAAAAGACTTGATATGTGACAGAGACAGATCTGTGTTATAGAAAAGACTTGATATGTGACAGAGAGACAGATCTGTGTTATAGAAAAGACTTGATATGTGACAGAGAGACAGATCTGTGTTATGAAAGACTTGATATGTGACAGAGAGACAGATCTGTGTTATAGAAAGCCTTGATATGTGACAGAGAGACAGATCTGTGTTATAGAAAAGACTTGATATGTGACAGAGACAGATCTGTGTTATAGAAAAGACTTGATATGTGACAGAGAGACAGATCTGTGTTATAGAAAAGACTTGATATGTGACAGAGACAGATCTGTGTTATAGAAAGACTTGATATGTGACAGAGACATATCTGTGTTATAGAAAAGACTTGATATGTGACAGAGACAGATCTGTGTTATAGAAAAGCCTTGATATGTGACAGAGACAGATCTGTGTTATAGAAAAGACTCGATATGTGACGGTGAGAGAGACAGATCTGTGTTATAGAAAAGCCTCGATATGTGACAGAGAGACAGATCTGTGTTATAGAAAAGCCTCGATATGTGACAGAGAGACAGATCTGTGTTATAGAAAAGACTTGATATGTGACAGAGAGACAGATCTGTGTTATAGAAAAGACTCGATATGTGACAGAGACAGATCTGTGTTATAGAAAAGACTTGATATGTGACAGAGAGACAGATCTGTGTTATAGAAAAGACTTGATATGTGACAGAGACAGATCTGTGTTATAGAAAAGACTTGATATGTGACAGAGACAGATCTGTGTTATAGAAAAGACTTGATATGTGACAGAGACAGATCTGTGTTATAGAAAAGACTTGATATGTGACAGAGAGACAGATCTGTGTTATAAAAAAGACTTGATATGTGACAGAGACAGATCTGTGTTATAGAAAAGCCTTGATATGTGACAGAGACAGATCTGTGTTATAGAAAAGACTCGATATGTGACAGAGAGACAGATCTGTGTTATAGAAAAGACTTGATATGTGACAGAGAGACAGATCTGTGTTATAGAAAAGACTCGATATGTGACAGAGACAGATCTGTGTTATAGAAAAGACTTGATATGTGACAGAGACAGATCTGTGTTATAGAAAAGCCTTGATATGTGACAGAGACAGATCTGTGTTATAGAAAAGACTCGATATGTGACAGAGAGACAGATCTGTGTTATAGAAAAGCCTCGATATGTGACAGAGACAGATCTGTGTTATAGAAAAGACTTGATATGTGACAGAGAGACAGATCTGTGTTATAGAAAAGCCTTGATATGTGACAGAGAGACAGATCTGTGTTATAGAAAAGACTTGATATGTGACAGAGACAGATCTGTGTTATAGAAAAGCCTTGATATGTGACAGAGACAGATCTGTGTTATAGAAAAGACTTGATATGTGACAGAGACAGATCTGTGTTATAGAAAAGCTTATACAATCAGAGCGAGCGTCAGCAGCTCATGTAGGTGGAAAACATCAAGGATTTTGGAACAGATGACGCTCAGAAACACAACTGTAAAGGTATTTAAAAATCAACCATTAAATAAATTCAACAAGCTCAACATTCAACTGCTGTTCTGACCAATCACACTGCTCTGCAGACAGACTCTAACCTTTAGTTGTCCAGCACTGCCCAGTTTGACAGCTCCTCCTGAAATGTGGTTTTGCCCCTTATTACTGCCTCTTTGAACTAAATATCTGGTGTATTCAGCTCTTTCTCAACATTACCCGCACATAGTCACAACCAACCCACACATGGTCACAGCCGACCCCACATGGTCACAGCCGACCCACATGGTCACAGCCGACCCCACATGGTCACAGCCGACCCCACACATGGTCAGAGCCGACCCCACACATGGTCAAGCCGACCCCACCATGGTCACAACGACCCACACATGGTCACAGCCGACCCCACACATGGTCACAGCCGACCCCACATGGTCACAACCGACCCCACACATGGTCACAGCCGACCCCACACATGGTCACAGCCGACCCCACACATGCTCACAGCCGACCTCCCACATGGTCACAGCCGACCCACACATGGTCACAGCTGACCCACACATGGTCACAGCCGACCCACACATGGTCACAGCTGACCCACACATGGTCACAGCCGACCCCACATGGTCACAGCCGACCCCACCTATGGTCACAACCGACCCACACATGGTCACAGCCGACCCCACACATGCTCACAGCCGACCTCCACATGGTCATAACCGACCCCACACATGGTCACAGCCGACCCCACATGGTCACAGCCGACCTCACACATGCTCACAGCCGACCTCCCACATGGTCACAGCCGACCCCACACATGGTCACAACCGACCCCACACGTGGTCACAACCGACCCCACACGTGGTCACAACCGACCCCACACATGGTCACAACCGACCCCCCACAATGCTCACAGCCGACCCCACATGTCACAGCCGACCTCCCACATGGTCACAGCCGACCCACACATGGTCACAGCCGAACCACACATGGTCACAGCCGACCCACACATGGTCACAGCTGACCCACACATGGTCACAGCCGACCCCACACATGGTCACAGCCGACCCACACATGGTCACAGCCGAACCACACATGGTCACAGCCGACCCACACATGGTCACAGCCGACCCCACACATGGTCACAGCCGACCCCACACATGGTCACAGCCGACCCCACACATGGTCACAGCCGACCCCACACATGGTCACAGCCGACCCCACACATGGTCACAGCCGACCCCACACATGGTCACAGCCGACCCCACACATGGTCACAAACGTCCCTGACACAGGGACGTCTTGACGGCTGTTTTGAAGCCCAGACTTTGTGCTTCTTTGAAAAGTGACTGACTTCAGTGGGAGGATGTGATGAGTAAAACTGTTGTGCCCTGAACATACTGACGAGTAACACTGAAACACTGTCAGCGCCTGTGTGGAAGAAAATATGTTTTTATGCAGCTGTAAATCCAACAGTTCTTTTCTTGAACAAGTGACAGAGCTTCTCTGTGGGTGAGGGAGGTGGTGCTTTTCATAGGTCACAGCTTTGTGTTGTATCAGGACTTTTTCTCAGTCAAAAGATTAAACAGACAACCTGTGTTTACATCAAGAGCCACTTTTAGTCCTCTGAAGAATGCATCACAAATCAGAGTATGATTGGTTAAAGCCAAGTGAAAGAACTCTGCTCAGTCATCAGAACATTCCAAACTGTGGATAGAGGAAGAATGAAGTAACAATAAAGTGATCACTGCATCAGATCTGAAAATATGCTCTTGAAAACAAATCAACATATTTCAATTCCCAGGACTGAAAAGTCAGTAGTTTATATTAGACAAGAACAAACTGTTAGTTTCAAACCTCAAAACTGAAGATCTATGTATAGGATGAACAGATACTTCAGCTTCATTATTCATTCACTGATTCATTGAAACAAGTCAACAATAATTTTCTATTGTACATAAGCTAAATGTGGTGTCTGGTGGATTTTATAATGCACAGGCTACAAAGAGCTGATGAAAATAAATGCACAAATGTGTATTTAACGTATTGATTCAACATGCACCACTGCCTTTGTTATAAAGATTGTTTTCTGTGAGCTGTGTTTCACAAAAGTAACCACTGTGTGAACAAAAACGATTCTGTACTTATCACAATTAGTCTAATCAATTCATTGTTGATTGCCTTCCTATTCTCCGGGAAAAATCTGAACATACTCAAACCAAAGCCATGCAACCTTAACATAAATCCCATGAAACAATCACTCTCATGTGCTTCTGACTGAACAAAACCACCTGCTTTTATCATATTGTTCGATTCTCAGATGAATTTTCTCCTGAAATCACCAGAACTGAAGCGTATTGTTTGTGTTGAGCGCCTTCAGACTCTTGTATTCACAACACAACCATCACATCTCCGCACGAGCACCGCGCAGCCTCGAGCAGCGGCGCAACTGGTGTCAGACCTGTACAACACACACACGTACACGCACACGCACGCGTCTGCACTCACTGGAGTCGTCCGAGTCGTAACCCTCCACGTCCGCCTCCTCGTCCCTCCTGGAGCTGACCGCGGCCGAACCCCAGAGGCTCCCGCGCCCGCCGGTGCCCCGAGCGCCGGCCTGTCCAGCAGCGGCGTGCGCGGGGACTACTGCTGGAGCTGCTGTCCGCCGCCGCCGCCGCTACCGCCGCTGTGGACGAGGCTCTGAGCGGCGGCCCCACGTGAGGAGAGCAACCGGGGGGCAGACCGCGCGGTACGGGGGAAGTAGTCCGAGATCTGCTTGATGGGTGGATGGGTCCGGGGCACACGTCAATCGCCATGTGCTCTTGAATGCTGATGGTGGGTTTCTCGCCTTTGCGTTGTGTCATGCATGCGGTCCGATACTTCCCAAAATCCACGGTTCGGAACGGTCCCGGTGGTGTGGGGGGGCTACATGAGCGGGGTCCCGGTGTGTGCCGCGCGAGTGAGCCGACTGCCTGGAGTGTGTGATGCCTGCCCCCGTGTACGTGTGTACTGAGCGTCCCGAGCGATCCTGCCTTTGAGGAGAGCGTTGTAAGATGACATAGTGAAGCCTGAGACAGAGAGACGTGAGTATGAGAGAGAGAGATGTTGCATCTACTCTCGAGGGGCGGACGCGTGAGAGAAGAGGGAAGGGTGAACAGAGAAGAGCTGGTAGGGACCGAAACGCAAGGAGGCGAGAGAGAAAGGAACTTGCACGAGGGGAGAGAGAGAGAGGAGCAGAGAGCAGGAGGGGGGATGAGAGAGGGAGAGAGATGAGGGAGGGAGAGAGTAGGGCTTCAAGAGGTGGATGAAGGGAGGGAGAGAGAGAGCCGGACTATGAGGATCGCGAGAGAGAGGAGACGGGGGACGAGAGAGGGAGGGAGGGAGAGAGAGGGGGATTATGTAGAGAGAGACCTCAGATGAGGGAAGCACGGAGAGAGAGAGATCACATGGATTAGGGGAGAGAGAGAGCAAGAGAGGAGAGAGAGGTGAGAGGAAATAGAAGTAATAAGAGAATGCAAATTAAAGTATTCAAGAACAAGAAGAAGTATAACAATAAGAGAGAGAAAGAGAGCTGGGGATTAGAGAGACGAGATAAGAAAGAGTGACAGTGCCACTGGAGTATAGACAGGATCAAAGAGGATGGGGAAACAGCGGATTTTTAAGGGAGAGAGAGACAAGAAAAAAACAAGAGAAGAGAGGGAGGGGCATAAAAACAAGAGAGACAGGGGTTATAAAGAGAAAAAAGAGGAAGAGAGGGCGCAAGTGAGGCATGGGATTAGAAGAGAGAGAAGGGAGAGAGAAGAGAGGAGGAGAGGATCAGCTGATACAGTGCTACAACGGCGGACGTAAACAGGAACCATCAGACGTGCTGTAACGTATTAACCCCATCCATCTGGACACACGAGGAGAGAGAGAGGGAGAGCAGACGAGAGAGAGAGTGAAAAGAGGTAAGAAGAGAGGAGAGATGAGAAGGGACTGTTGAGAGAGAGAAGATAAGACTGAAAGAGAGAGAGAGAAAGACGAGATGGAGAAAGAGGGAAGGAGAGACGGGGGATAGAAAGAGGAGGGAAGGGAAATGGATCTGGGAGAAGCGGTAGTGGAGTGAACAAAAAAGTGGGAAAAGAGATCAGCGAAAAAGAGGGGGAATGGTAAAAACATAAGTTTGAACCAAGGTGCAAGGAGAAAGAGAGGACGGCACCCAGAAAAGAAGACAGTCAGGAAAGGGGTGAAGATACTGTTAAACAGAAGAAGTAGACTGGCACGCGAAAAGAGCTCATTAGCCAGGAGAGATCAGAAAAGAGGAGAAGAGAGGGAGGAGAGATACGTATATGAAAGAAGGACGAAGACAAGCGATGGAAAGAGGAAGGATGTTCTGGTAAATAGAGGTTGTGAAGGAAGAGAGAAGAAGAGAAGAGAATAGAAAAAAGAACAAGAAGAGTTAGCAGAAAGGAGCAGAGAAGAAAGAAAGAAAAGACGAGAGAGAGTAGGAGAACAGATACGAGAAAGGAGACTCAAAACGCCATGGAAAAGAAGAGGAGAGAAGAGTGTCAGACAGAGATGAAAGAGAAGATAAGAAGACGAAAAATAAGAACAGAGAAAGAAAATGTAGAGGGTGGAAGAGGGACTGTGAATTTGTGAGTGAGAACTGGCAAAGAGAAAGAAAGGTAGGGGGGGGAGTAGAGAATGATAGATTAGAAAAGAAGAAAGGTAAGTGTGCCCAAAGAAGCATAGAAAGAAGAGAGAGAGAAGGGGCGTGTACTTGAAAATAGAAATATGAGCCATGAGAGTAAAAAGATGTAGGAGAAAAGAATGTAAAAGGAGAGTAGCGAAATACTAAAGTAAGACAGACAGAAAAGAGACATAAAAGTTAACGAGCGAAATGACGAAAGCGGTGCGGACAATATAGAATAGTAACGGAAAAGTAACCAAGACAAGAAGGAGTACGCAGAGATGGATAGGTTGAGAGAGAGAGAGGATGAGAGAATAGAGAGAGGCAGAGTTATAGAGGGGGAAGAACGTAATAGGACTGCGTTCACATCAATTGATGACCGTGTAAAACGAAACAGAGTGTGAGTACAGTCATCAACGAACGAATAACGAGACTACTAACGAACGAGTATGCTGAACCAAAGAGGAACAAGAAGAGAAAATCGGCGAAGCTTTGATTTGCTGTTTATGAGAAGAGCATGGCGAATGAAAGCGTAAATAAAGCTAGCAACTTATTATGCATACTACTTAGTTAAATACTCTGACATTAGTTGAAAAAGAAGGAGTGCAATGTAGCAGAAGGAAAGATAAGCATGCAAAGGACATGGAAGGGCGTGGAGAGAAATACAAGACAGAGAGAAGAATGAGAAGACTGACAAAAATGAGACTAAATGGAGTAAAGGGAAAGACACTTAGAGAGACAGTCAAGGATGAGATGAGAGAGAAAACGAACGAGGGACTGAAAAAAGCATAGACGACAGATAGGAACGCTCAGTGTTGTAGGATTAGGCGGACGCAGGTAGGAAAGTCAAGATTCGAAGAGCCTGCAAGAAGAAGAAAGGGGGAAGAGAGAAAAAGAAAAGAGGAAAGGAAAGAAAGAAAGTAAAGGAAAGAGAGAGAACGTATAAGAAGAAAGGCAGTGAGATCAGGGTAAGATAATATTAGGAAAGAAGAGAGAGAGAAAGAAGGAGAGAAGAGAGAGGATTCCACACTGGTTAGAGGGAAGTTGTGTCTGAGCTGGGCCTTTCTCTTCTTTCTTCTTCTTTGTTCTATTTGTAAAACATAAAATGCTGATTAAAATGTATTGTGTCTGTCAGGACCTGTGTGAGTCCAGAAAACTCGTCTGTAAATATGCTAAAGGAGCAAAAATCATGTAATATTTGGATTGTCCCTGAACATTTGGGACTATAATACAGCTTAAAGGACAGTTGTGTGTTTCCCACGTCAGGAATTTGAGTTATAGATCCATCTAATGGCTCCAGCTTGTGTTCTTTAAAGCTGCGGTGGCTGATTTTCACACTGGAAAAATCTGATGACATTCTCTCATAATTATCATTCACAAGAGGAAGAGTAAATTTAACTGAAACTCTCTTTTTAACAAACAACAAAGTGAACTGAAGAGGACCACCCAAGCTCAGCCAATCAGAGAGCTTAAAGATATACAAAAGCTTTTTTCATATTTTAGAAGATTGTGTTAACAAGGTAAATGTTAGGGGATGCACCGATCCAGCTTTTTCAGTTCGATACCGATCCCGATCCTTTAGAATTACGCATCTGCCGGATACCCGATATCAACCCGATACTTGTGTAAGGACTGGAATAGCTCAAAACATAAGACTTTTGATCATATAGTGTTATTTAACTGCAAGACAAAACTGAACAACTTAAGAAGAAGAGAGAGAGAGAGAGAGAAAGAGGAGAGAGAGAAGGAAGAAGAGAGAGAGAGAAGAAAGAGAGAGAGAGAGGCGTAGGAGAGAGAAGAGAGAGAGCGCAAGGTGAGAGAAGAAAGAGAGAGAAGAAAGAGAGAGAGAGAAGAGAGAGAAGAGAAGAAGAGAGGAGAGAAGAAAGAGAGAGAGAAAGAGAGGAGAGAGAAAGGGAAGAGAAAGCACAAAGGAGAGAGAGAAAGAGAGAGCTCGAAGAGAGAGAGAAAAAGAGAAGAAAGAGAGAGAGAGAAAGAAGACAGAAATAGAGAGAAGAAAGAGAAGAGAGAGAAAGAAAGAAGAGAAGACAGAGTACAAGAGAGAATTAGAGAGAAGAAAAGAGAAAGAGAGGAGAGTGAGAAGAGAGAGAAAGAAAAAGAGAAAAAAGAAAGAGAGGGAGAGAGAGAGAGAGAGAAAGAAAGAATAAAATGTCAAACATTATGAGACATTCTGGCTCAACATCAGACATAAATCAGACTCATTATGTCCAATTAAACACAACTAGGATATCGGCTGAACCGATATTATGGAGCCGATACTCGATCCAGCAAAATTTCCTGGATCGGCACCGATATTCGATCCCAGTATCGGATCGGTGCATCTCTAAAATGTTAAAAAAAAAATCCAATTATTCAGAAATCAGCTGTGATCTGACAAAGAGCTTGTTTTAATAAATAATCAAATATCCTGTGATACTCCCGGGTCGGACAATATCACATCTCACCATCTCTCTGGGTGGAGTTTGCATGTTCTCCCCGTGTCACCGGTGGTTTCCTCTCACCTCCAAAAACCTGCATGTTTAGGTTCATTAAGCATCAGTGTGAGTGAATGAGAGAGTGAATGTTTGTGTCTAACTCTGCGACGAGTTGGCCACTGTTCTGGGCAGAGGCGTAGCACCACATTCTGGGCCCCAGGTACAAACTTTGTTCAGATGCCCCTAACACATCATTTAGTCCGCTCTTATTATTTTTCTATTCATTGGGTTTTATTTCCTTTTAGAAGCAGCATATATATTTCTTTACATTCCACACATAATTTGCCAAATGTTGCTTTTTAGGGTTCTCAGAAGATCAAATTATAATATTAACTTATTGCAACAACAGACATCAACACTTTTAGTTTGAACCATTGCATTTACTTGCATAAAGACAAGAATAAAACTATGCCAAAAAATACATTTAGAAGAAATTATAATGTTGCTGGAATGTTGCATATTTATTGAACTGATTTGACATTTTGTGTCAAACCCTGGTTGTTTGTTCACTGAAATCTGAAGATTGTCCATTTGTTACGTTGTTTAGAAGTGATGGAGCTCTCTAATTACATTTAAAGAAACAATCTATCTCACAAGCATAAATGACCGGTACATGCTTTTGGGGGCCCTTTCCTGCCCTGGGGAAACTAGCACCATTTACCCCCCCAGTCCAACACCCTGGTTCAGGGTGTTCCCCGAGGCCCAAAGTCACTGGGATAGGCTCCAGACATCCACGACCTCTAATGGGATTAAGCGACAGAAAAAGAATGAACGAATATACCATTTTGAGGGAATTGTGTTGGTATATACGTGTGTCAGGTGTGAGAAGACTCTTGGCATTATCCAGCCTTAAATAAACCCGGTACAGGAGACCTGTTGGTACTTTTCTGAGCAGTGTCTGTCATCAGTAGTTTACTTGAATTTGTCTTTGAATTGATTCCTACATGTTTGAGTAATCTTGTCCTGCAGCTGAGTAAATCCCTGTCTTCACCTACCACCTATCCCCGCCCCTTGATTGTACTATATACTTACATTCACAAAACATTGATTTCCGAGTAAAACGTGTAGTTTTTCAAAACTGCCATGTAATCAATTCCCAACAACAGAAATTCAATTTAAAACCTGTGGCTTATTAAAGTTACATTTTACAGTGAGGAGGCGGGGCTTATCAGTCCTAGAGTTTTGAACAGGAAGTCAAAGGACCTGTTTCTGTTTCTAAACTGTTTTTGATCATTTTGAGGTTTTAGAATGAAAAATGTGAATATTGATCTGCAATTCCATAGTTTTCTTCCTAAATACACTGAAAACTCACAATACTGTAGGCCTCCTTTAAACCTTGTTTAACCGTTGTGTTTAACTCCACTTTTTGGCATATTAATTTTTAAATTGTTCAAAAAGTTATCCACGATTAACTGAATAAATGTCGTAATTGTGTTTAAATGTCGTGGGGTTCGACTCCCAGGTCGGACCATATCACATCCTCACGATCTCTCTGGGTGGAGTTTGCATGTTCTCCCCGTGTCCGTGGGATTTCTCCGGTTTTCTCCCACCGCCAAAAACATGCATGTTTAGGTTCAATTGGGCGTCACTGTAAATTTCCCTTAGTGAATGAATGAGAGAGTGAATGTTTGTCTGTCTAACCCTGCGACGAGTTGGCCACTGTCCAGGGTGTTTCCCCGCCTAAGGCCCAAAGTTAATGGGATAGGCCTCCAGTCACCCGCGACCCCTAACGGGATTAAGCGGTAGAAAACAAATGAATGAATGTACAGCCAATCACAGAGCAGGCATGACTGTTTAGCCAATCAGAGCGCATCATATTATAGCAGTAAACTTTAGCACAAGTTTTACATTGACAGATTTGTTTATTTATTTATTTTTTTTACTTTAAATCTTTCCGATGTCTGCCATGTACATACGTATTACTGCCAGTGAGTATGTGTGAAGTAAGGGCTGTTAGTGCTGCGTAACTCAAGAAGTGTGTTTTTCCTGGTAAACCTGCACTTAAGCCCCTTGTACCAGGCTAAGAATAGACTCACACTTATGAAACGTACTGCTAATGTTGTGTCGAGTATGGAATATGAAACACAGAACAGATCAGAGACAGAGACAGGGACATGTGTCAAAGAGAGACAAGTCTGAGTCAGAGAGAGACAAGTCTGAGTCAAAGAGAGACAAGTCTGAGTCAGAGAGACAAGTCTGAGTCAAAGAGACAAGTCTGAGTCAAAGAGACAAGTCTGAGTCAAAGAGAGACAAGTCTGAGTCAAAGAGACAAGTCTGAGTCAAAGAGACAAGTCTGAGTCAAAGAGACAAGTGAGTCAAAGAGAGACAAGTCTGAGTCAAAGAGACAAGTCTGAGTCAAAGAGAGACAAGTCTGAGTCAAAGAGAGACAAGTCTGAGTCAAAGAGAGACAAGTCTGAGTCAGAGAGACAAGTCTGAGTCAAAGAGACAAGTCTGAGTCAAGAGAGACAAGTCTGAGTCAAAGAGAGACAAGTCTGAGTCAAAGAGACAAGTCTGAGTCAAAGAGACAAGTCTGAGTCAAAGAGAGACAAGTCTGAGTCAAAGAGACAAGTCTGAGTCAAAGAGAGACAAGTCTGAGTCAAAGAGACAAGTCTGAGTCAAAGAGAGACAAGTCTGAGTCAAAGAGAGACAAGTCTGAGTCAAAGAGAGACAAGTCTGAGTCAAAGAGAGACAAGTCTGAGTCAAAGAGAGACAAGTCTGAGTCAAAGAGAGACAAGTCTGAGTCAAAGAGACAAGTCTGAGTCAAAGAGACAAGTCTGAGTCAAAGAGACAAGTCTGAGTCAAAGAGACAAGTCTGAGTCAAAGAGAGACAAGTCTGAGTCAGAGAGACAAGTCTGAGTCAAAGAGACAAGTCTGAGTCAAGAGAGACAAGTCTGAGTCAAAGAGAGACAAGTCTGAGTCAAAGAGAGACAAGTCTGAGTCAAAGAGACAAGTCTGAGTCAAAGAGACAAGTCTGAGTCAAAGAGACAAGTCTGAGTCAAAGAGAGACAAGTCTGAGTCAAAGAGACAAGTCTGAGTCAAAGAGAGACAAGTCTGAGTCAAAGAGAGACAAGTCTGAGTCAAAGAGACAAGTCTGAGTCAAAGAGAGACAAGTCTGAGTCAAAGAGACAAGTCTGAGTCAAAGAGACAAGTCTGAGTCAAAGAGAGACAAGTCTGAGTCAAAGAGAGACAAGTCTGAGTCAAAGAGAGACAAGTCTGAGTCAAAGAGAGACAAGTCTGAGTCAAAGAGACAAGTCTGAGTCAAAGAGAGACAAGTCTGAGTCAAAGAGACAAGTCTGAGTCAAAGAGAGACAAGTCTGAGTCAAAGAGACAAGTCTGAGTCAAAGAGAGACAAGTCTGAGTCAAAGAGAGACAAGTCTGAGTCAAAGAGACAAGTCTGAGTCAAAGAGACAAGTCTGAGTCAAAGAGACAAGTCTGAGTCAAAGAGACAAGTCTGAGTCAAAGAGACAAGTCTGAGTCAAAGAGAGACAAGTCTGAGTCAAAGAGACAAGTCTGAGTCAAAGAGAGACAAGTCTGAGTCAAAGAGACAAGTCTGAGTCAAAGAGACAAGTCTGAGTCAAAGAGACAAGTCTGAGTCAAAGAGAGACAAGTCTGAGTCAAAGAGACAAGTCTGAGTCAAAGAGAGACAAGTCTGAGTCAAAGAGAGACAAGTCTGAGTCAAAGAGAGACAAGTCTGAGTCAAAGAGACAAGTCTGAGTCAAAGAGACAAGTCTGAGTCAAAGAGACAAGTCTGAGTCAAAGAGAGACAAGTCTGAGTCAAAGAGAGACAAGTCTGAGTCAAAGAGACAAGTCTGAGTCAAAGAGAGACAAGTCTGAGTCAAAGAGACAAGTCTGAGTCAAAGAGACAAGTCTGAGTCAAAGAGAGACAAGTCTGAGTCAAAGAGAGACAAGTCTGAGTCAAAGAGAGACAAGTCTGAGTCAAAGAGACAAGTCTGAGTCAAAGAGAGACAAGTCTGAGTCAAAGAGAGACAAGTCTGAGTCAAAGAGACAAGTCTGAGTCAAAGAGAGACAAGTCTGAGTCAAAGAGAGACAAGTCTGAGTCAAAGAGAGACAAGTCTGAGTCAAAGAGACAAGTCTGAGTCAAAGAGACAAGTCTGAGTCAAAGAGACAAGTCTGAGTCAAAGAGACAAGTCTGAGTCAAAGAGACAAGTCTGAGTCAAAGAGAGACAAGTCTGAGTCAAAGAGAGACAAGTCTGAGTCAAAGAGAGACAAGTCTGAGTCAAAGAGAGACAAGTCTGAGTCAAAGAGACAAGTCTGAGTCAAAGAGAGACAAGTCTGAGTCAAAGAGAGACAAGTCTGAGTCAAAGAGACAAGTCTGAGTCAAAGAGACAAGTCTGAGTCAAAGAGAGACAAGTCTGAGTCAAAGAGACAAGTCTGAGTCAAAGAGACAAGTCTGAGTCAAAGAGACAAGTCTGAGTCAAAGAGACAAGTCTGAGTCAAAGAGAGACAAGTCTGAGTCAAAGAGAGACAAGTCTGAGTCAAAGAGAGACAAGTCTGAGTCAAAGAGAGACAAGTCTGAGTCAAAGAGACAAGTCTGAGTCAAAGAGACAAGTCTGAGTCAAAGAGAGACAAGTCTGAGTCAAAGAGAGACAAGTCTGAGTCAAAGAGACAAGTCTGAGTCAAAGAGACAAGTCTGAGTCAAAGAGAGACAAGTCTGAGTCAAAGAGACAAGTCTGAGTCAAAGAGAGACAAGTCTGAGTCAAAGAGACAAGTCTGAGTCAAAGAGAGACAAGTCTGAGTCAAAGAGACAAGTCTGAGTCAAAGAGACAAGTCTGAGTCAAAGAGACAAGTCTGAGTCAAAGAGACAAGTCTGAGTCAAAGAGAGACAAGTCTGAGTCAAAGAGACAAGTCTGAGTCAAAGAGACAAGTCTGAGTCAAAGAGACAAGTCTGAGTCAAAGAGACAAGTCTGAGTCAAAGAGAGACAAGTCTGAGTCAAAGAGAGACAAGTCTGAGTCAAAGAGACAAGTCTGAGTCAAAGAGAGACAAGTCTGAGTCAAAGAGAGACAAGTCTGAGTCAAAGAGAGTCTGAGTCAAAGTCTGAGTCAAAGAGAGACAAGTCTGAGTCAAAGAGAGACAAGTCTGAGTCAAAGAGACAAGTCTGAGTCAAAGAGACAAGTCTGAGTCAAAGAGAGACAAGTCTGAGTCAAAGAGACAAGTCTGAGTCAAAGAGAGACAAGTCTGAGTCAAAGAGACAAGTCTGAGTCAAAGAGAGACAAGTCTGAGTCAAAGAGAGACAAGTCTGAGTCAAAGAGACAAGTCTGAGTCAAAGAGAGACAAGTCTGAGTCAAAGAGAGACAAGTCTGAGTCAAAGAGAGACAAGTCTGAGTCAAAGAGACAAGTCTGAGTCAAAGAGACAAGTCTGAGTCAAAGAGACAAGTCTGAGTCAAAGAGACAAGTCTGAGTCAAAGAGACAAGTCTGAGTCAAAGAGACAAGTCTGAGTCAAAGAGAGACAAGTCTGAGTCAAAGAGAGACAAGTCTGAGTCAAAGAGACAAGTCTGAGTCAAAGAGACAAGAGTCAAGTCTGAGTCAAAGAGAGACAAGTCTGAGTCAAAGAGACAAGTCTGAGTCAAAGAGAGACAAGTCTGAGTCAAAGAGACAAGTCTGAGTCAAAGAGACAAGTCTGAGTCAAAGAGAGACAAGTCTGAGTCAAAGAGACAAGTCTGAGTCAAAGAGACAAGTCTGAGTCAAAGAGACAAGTCTGAGTCAAAGAGAGACAAGTCTGAGTCAAAGAGAGACAAGTCTGAGTCAAAGAGACAAGTCTGAGTCAAAGAGAGACAAGTCTGAGTCAAAGAGACAAGTCTGAGTCAAAGAGACAAGTCTGAGTCAAAGAGAGACAAGTCTGAGTCAAAGAGACAAGTCTGAGTCAAAGAGACAAGTCTGAGTCAAAGAGACAAGTCTGAGTCAAAGAGACAAGAGTCAAGTCTGAGTCAAAGAGACAAGTCTGAGTCAAAGAGACAAGTCTGAGTCAAAGAGACAAGTCTGAGTCAAAGAGAGACAAGTCTGAGTCAAAGAGAGACAAGTCTGAGTCAAAGAGAGACAAGTCTGAGTCAAAGAGACAAGTCTGAGTCAAAGAGACAAGTCTGAGTCAAAGAGAGACAAGTCTGAGTCAAAGAGAGACAAGTCTGAGTCAAAGAGAGACAAGTCTGAGTCAAAGAGACAAGTCTGAGTCAAAGAGAGACAAGTGAGTCAAAGAGACAAGTCTGAGTCAAAGAGACAAGTCTGAGTCAAAGAGAGAGTCACAAGTCTGAGTCAAAGAGACAAGTCTGAGTCAAAGAGACAAGTCTGAGTCAAAGAGACAAGTCTGACAAGTCTGAGTCAAAGAGACAAGTCTGAGTCAAAGAGACAAGTCTGAGTCAAAGAGACAAGTCTGAGTCAAAGAGACAAGTCTGAGTCAAAGAGACAAGTCTGAGTCAAAGAGACAAGTCTGAGTCAAAGAGAGACAAGTCTGAGTCAAAGAGAGACAAGTCTGAGTCAAAGAGACAAGTCTGAGTCAAAGAGACAAGTCTGAGTCAAAGAGACAAGTCTGAGTCAAAGAGAGACAAGTCTGAGTCAAAGAGAGACAAGTCTGAGTCAAAGAGAGACAAGTCTGAGTCAAAGAGAGACAAGTCTGAGTCAAAGAGAGACAAGTCTGAGTCAAAGAGAACAAGTCTGAGTCAAAGAGAGACAAGTCTGAGTCAAAGAGAGACAAGTCTGAGTCAAAGAGACAAGTCTGAGTCAAAGAGACAAGTCTGAGTCAAAGAGAGACAAGTCTGAGTCAAAGAGAGGAGTCAAAGAGAGACAAGTCTGAGTCAAAGAGACAAGTCTGAGTCAAAGAGACAAGTCTGAGTCAAAGAGAGACAAGTCTGAGTCAAAGAGAGAGTCACAAGTCTGAGTCAAAGAGACAAGTCTGAGTCAAAGAGAGACAAGTCTGAGTCAAAGAGACAAGTCTGAGTCAAAGAGAGACAAGTCTGAGTCAAAGAGACAAGTCTGAGTCAAAGAGACAAGTCTGAGTCAAGAGAGACAAGTCTGAGTCCAAGTCTGAGTCAAAGAGACAAGTCTGAGTCAAAGAGAGACAAGTCTGAGTCAAAGAGACAAGTCTGAGTCAAAGAGAGACAAAGAAAGAGAAAAGGAGTCCAAGTCTGAGTCAAAGAGAGACAAGTCTGAGTCAAAGAGAGAGTCACAAGTCTG
>JBBPFD010000300.1:0-39445 GCA_038363315.1 Mugilogobius chulae
TACTTTGAGCGGGCCTGCATGGCCTATTAATGTCTATTTTTTAGTCCTGGAGAGAGGCCGAAACGTCTGTTTTCTGCAAGAAAATACAGTTCCTAATAAGCTATTTTTATTCATGATAATGGCTAAAATGTATTCATCTTTATTCAGAATGTTCCAAAGTAATCAGTTTTTAAAACTATTCTAAATTCTCCTGAATTGTGTAGATGACGTTTCACATCCAGAAAAGTTAACACAGATGCCCTTTAAGTGAGAATATTTAAAAGACGCACTTAACCCCAGAGCTCTGATCGGCCTGGTAGAATTTTCACTCGAAGCATGTATTTACATGATTTTCAATATGTTGGCTTTTTTCTGAGTTCAGAGTCCCTGGAGCTCACAAGTGTTTAGTGACTCTATGGAAGGGTTTCCTAAAGCCACATTTTACCTACAAGACTTTGTTTCAGGTGATTTTTCCCGGCGACATGGAAGAGGGTCATGTCAGTTTTTGGGTGGATTTCACCAGTGATAGTGTTAGTGTTTAAAATCCAGTGATACTGCCATGTCAAGGGTCCAACATTTAGGTTTACCATTATATGGTGTCATGCATATTTACTAGTCTGGGTCACTCCAGCGCTTGTCATCCTTTCGCAGGAGTTAGTGTCTCTGACGTCTCAGTGTAGTAACACAGGGTTTGGATTTCAGGGTTGATTTTCACACGCCGGCGAACAGGTGAATCGAAGCGGGATGTAGATTTCCTTTTTTTTTTTTTTATTGGCCAAAGTTACATTATGTGGTGTAGCTCATTTAAATGAAATTTGAAATCTATAATCAAAAGTAGGTGTATTCAAAGATTGAAATTCTTCTGGATGAAAACAAATATATTTAGTAAAGTGAGGTCTTTATAAGCACAATGAGAGAATATACAAAATTTTTGTTCCTCTCTGCTGTAGTTGTTTGTGTCCAGATCTAAGAGCTTACACAGGAAGTCTCACATTCTCCCGGACCAATACACCAGTTTCATGTATCAGTATTGTTTTATTTAAGGAATTTTTGTATCTCAATTCAAAATTTTCAGTAAATTTTGAGCATGTTTATGGATCTT
This sequence comes from Mugilogobius chulae, assembly GCA_038363315.1. Classification (NCBI taxonomy): domain Eukaryota; kingdom Metazoa; phylum Chordata; class Actinopteri; order Gobiiformes; family Gobiidae; genus Mugilogobius; species Mugilogobius chulae. Next base: position 1,082 of record JBBPFD010000300.1, read on the forward strand.
CTAACCTTTTTTATTTCCATTATTGTTCCAACTATCACACGTTAAAAATAAAAGAAAACCACTCTAATTTATCAAAATGTTGTCCGGTATTTTGGAGTCTATTTTTATATAGACAAGATACTAGTTTTATGGGTTTAGGATAATTATATCGGGTGAAAATCACCCGGAAAAGTGATGGTGTCACTTTTTATAGCAAAAGTGTTCTAGGGTTAAAACATACACTGAACTTGAACAAACTTCTTTTTTGACTTGTTGGCTTAAAGGGCTGTACTGTGTAAGATTGAGAGGAATTTTAATGATCACATATAGTCCACAAACATTTAAATCATATTTTTCTTACAACATGAATACTTAAGAGACACTGTTAACCAATCACATCAGTGATACATTTATACGTATTTGAAATGTTTTATTACGGCCGGAATGTGGATCATTGACGCTAGACGTCAGGATGGTAAATAGGAAAATGCATGTGAATGGCTCCCCTGGTGTTCAAAAGTGGACAATACTTGGATCACTTTGTTTATTTTTTTTTTCTTACACAGTGCCCCTTTAAAAACCTGATAAAACTCTGTGTTTTAACTCTGAACAGGCTTGTATTTTCATAAATCAGGAGTTTCCAAACTTTTCAACTCAAAACCTTCAAGATACTCCCCAAAAAATAAACGTTTGTAATCGTTTTAAGTTACAAAACCATTTAATTGGGTTAAGTGTTTATTTTGATAGTGTGATGCTTCATATGACCCAAATTCACCAAAATAAATGATTAAATGCCAAGTTATAATTGTAAAATACATCTCGCGACCCACACTTTGAGAAACACTGTCCTAGAGAAGCCTCCTCTCACTTGTTTCTGTAAAATCTTGTTTCTTTAGCTTTAACTTTCAAAAGAATGGAATAAAAGTGATGTATATAGTTAAAAATGCCCCAAACTCATATGTTAACGTTCTTTTTCAACGAGACTTTAGACTTTCACAGTTGTCTCTTAAATAAACAGATCAGGACGTCTTTTAAAAGTCTGAAATGTGGCTTTATAAAGAGCCAGAACCTGAACGTGGTTTTTATAAAGTTTATGTCACTAACTTTGGCAGTTCTGGTTGTTTTTCTTTTGCTCCAGACTCTTCAGAACGATAAATGATTCCGTTTTGTCCAAGTGTCAGTTGCATAAACTCAAATTATTCTACAGTTATATGTTTTGAAATGAAAGTGTTTTAATAGTATCAACTACTTTACATTGCTAAGTAGTGAAAGTAGGGATTAGCAGACCGATCCAGCTTTTTCAGGTCGTCGATAAAGGACTGGGAGGAGACAATGATCCCTCGAGTCTGAAACGAGCCTCTTGAAATGAAGCTCTCGGTCGCGATTACCGGACTAATCAACGATACTTGTGTAACGACTACGAGTAAAAGTGGACCTCCATGTTGTGTTGGTGATCCCTATTGTCACACAATATTGCATAGAGATATGTGATCATAAATTGTTATTTATAATAAGCAAAGACACAACTGAAGCACTTTCAGAAGAACGAGAAGAGAAGAGAAGAAAGAGAGAGAGAAGAGAAGAGAGAGAGAGAAAGAGGAGGAGAAAGAGAAGAGAGAGAGAAGAAAGAGGGAGAAGACACCAGAGAGAGAAAGAAGAAAGAGAGAGAGAGAGGGGAGAAAGAAGAGGAGAAGAGAAGAAAGGAGAAAGAGAGAAGAAAAGAGAAGAAGAGGGAGAAGAGAAAAGAAAGAAGAGAAAGAAGACGAGAATAGAGAGAGAGAGGGAGAATGAGAGAGAGGGAGAGAGAGAGAAAGAGAAGAGAGAGAGAGGAGAGAGAGAGGAGATGAGAGAGAGGAAAAAGAGAGAGAGAGGAAGAAGAGGGAAGAAGAAGAAGGAGGGAGAAGAAAAGAAGAGAAGAGAGAAGAGAGGGAGAGCAAGAGGAGAAAGAAAGAAAAGAAGACACAGTAGTAGAAGAGAAGAAAGAGAGAAAGAAAAGAGAAGAAAGAGAGAGAGAAAGAATAAATGTCAAACATTATGAGACAATTCATGGATCACATCAGAAATATCAGAGACTACATTATGTTCGCAATTAAACCACAAATAGGAATATCGGCTGAACCGATATCCATGGAGCCGATACACGATCCAGCACATTTCCTGTATACGCCCAGGATAATTCGATCCGATCACTCGCGCGGTTGGTCTCAATTAGATAAGAGACAGAAGTAAGGAGTAACTACATGTAATTATTCTAATTCACAGCAGAACCATATAACGAGCAAGACTCTGATGGTAAAATATTAGTAATACATGGGAAATCTATATCACAAAAGGAAGTGACATGGTTTTATATTTAAAAATATCTCTAAATGTCGAGGCCAAATACAATTTAGAAGCTCTGTCGTTTGTAAAATTAGAACTCAGGATCATTTTTTTTCATATTCCATTTTGGGCTCGACATTACAAAATAGCATTTGTTATAATCTCATTTAGAGGGAGAGCGCTGTTAAGATAATGTCATATAGAACATTGATTGAATTTTGTTAATTGAGAATTTTTTTTCTTGTTGTATTTATTACGCGTTTGCAACAGATATTGTGTAGCGATTTGTAATATGACCAACATGGATCTAATGGCGGCTGCACAGAAGGGGACATTCCAAGGAACACGTGTGTTCAGACTTCAACAACACGGACAAATAAGCAAACACTTATGTATATAAAACAATGCCACTCTCTTTTCTATAGTATAGTATAATGTAATCGCGATTTTAATAAAACTTCAATGGCTATAAGTCCTCTTCATAAAGGGTCATTTGGTTTTGTGCTAGAATCGAGACACATTGCACCTTTTATTTGATCTATAGTCGCATGAAAGAGGTGGTTTAGATATTCTGGCCGAAGGATCTGTTATAGCGGAAGAGATGGAAAATAATGTGGACCTCTGGATTGTACTCGAGAAATGTCAACAAGAAGTGCTATCATTAAATAATACAAGTTAAAACAGATTTACATAAATAATTTTCGGAATAAAATGAGAAATCGTAAAAATTTGAGGAGATGTACAGATTCAAGCATAAGCGAGCGAAGAGTATTGAAAGAGTCGAAATTCATAAATTGCTTCTTAGTATACATATTGATGAAATAAATCGCAACTTTAAAATACACGATGTGGAACCATTATAAGTTCGTAGTAAATTAATAATATGTTGGTCTTTTTTAACAAGCTGAGACACTTTTCTTGCCTCTTGGGAAAGCTCTTCTAAGCAATTATATAAGGTACTCTAAATTGAAACTCATAACTTGCCAGCAAGGTAAACTGACTCGGGCAGTTGGCATAATATTAATACGATGGCTAGTAATATCTTTCAGAGTTACTACTCGATCACAACTAAAGAACAGTGTACGAAGAAAGTGATACGAGTGATATATGGGGCGATGTAGCAAACGCTCCCGTCAGATCCCCTTTTTCATAAATATGGACTTTTAAAGCTTACTGAGAGCAATATTATTTCAATGCTATGTAACTATGTAATGATGTAGTATTCTATTAAAGAGGTATTTGGTATGGTTTTGTTGGCACATGGTGGGAAAACTCTGTGGAAACCCTGAGGAGGTAGATACGCCGCTATTTACAAGGCAGCTGTCTGGTTTCTGGGATGTCCCCGGTTGGTTCTACATGCATAGGAGTGGTGGCTCGTAGAGTAAGTTGAATGTAGGGCTTTTGTAGAGGGTGCGCTTTTTCTTGTAAATGAAGCTGCTAAGCAATGAAAATGAATGACAGGAAACAATAGCGATCAACTTGATCCCTTGAACGGTGCTGAAAGAGTATCTATGAGATAATTTTATAGAGACCTTCTTTTATTATTATTTGTTAATAACATATGATTTGCTAAGGGTGAAGCAAAAAGTTATTCATTGTTGTTTTCTTACTTACAGAACGGAGGTCAGCTGGCTTCTGACTTTGTAATTTTGCCAAAGAAATGGGGAATAAAAGTGCACGGTGTATTGTTAGAAAAAATGCTCCAAACTAATGACGTTTAGGGAATCAAAGAATCTAATAAGATTGCTTCAGGAATCACAAAGTGGATAATTATTTGTCCTACTGGAGACTGTGTCAGAATCCTACTAAATCCTTCTATAAAGTCTCCATGGCAACAAAACACCCACAAACAAGCTAACGAGTGCTACAGTGAGCCTGTGTTATTTTGTAATCTATTTTAATGGTCACATAGTATGAGTTTATTATTAAAACTAGAATGAGTTTGTTCATGATTCAAAGCAGGTGTTACACGCTTGAGTGGGAACAAGAGGGGATTCTGCTTTTATAAAATCCAGGTCACAGCCCTCAGGAGAACATTGGGATTCACAGACAAGGGAATTTGTGCATTTTGATTTTCTTAGGAATTAATATCCTAAAGGATTAAGGAACCAATCCTCTTGGACTGAAAATCCATTGAACGTTAATATCCTGTTGGACTAAGATCATATTGTGTTCCAAAATCCAGATAGGAAAAGCGTTCCAAAAAGGGATTTTTTGACTTGTCTTTTTAACGGGATAGGATTTTTCACGTCCAGAAGTTTAAATTATGTTTGGAAGTTATTGAAAAGTCTTGGATTTTACAATATAACGTCTTAAGAAGGTAGACCACAAAATAAAGATGTTTTTATAAGTTAAGTCTACTAACGTTGGCATTTCTGGATGTTTTTTCTTTCTTTTTTGCATCAGGAGTTTGCTTCCGGACTTTCCCAAATGATAAATGATTCAGTTTTAATCCGAAGTGTCAGTGCATAAAACTCAAATTATTCTAAACAATCATTATGTTGAAAATGAAGTTCAGTGATGCTATCGAAGTTCAACAGAGGGCTGCTGTGGTTACGTTTGACGCAGGCACTTCCTGTTTAACCCGGAGTTCTGCCCTGCTCCGTAAACACACACTAGCTCACGTTTTTTTTTTTTTTTTTTTTTTTTTTTTTTTTTTTTTTTTTTATTAAAAACAACTTACAAGCACAAGTAGAGGACAGTGCGTCAATAATGAAAACAAAACAAAATCGCTAGGGGGCGCATAGAAATACGAGCTTATTAAAATAATTATGCAAACAAAAATACAGTTGCAATTTTCACCAATATCCAAGGAGCAATCATCAAAACAGCAGGGATTTTGAAATCCGATGGGAAGTTACAATGGCAAATTTCCAATTCTTAATTGTACTGAGAGAGCTATAATAAAGCTTAAATTCATTCAAAAAACATGCAAATGAAGGCTTGTGTCCTCTCCATTTACTACAATGGATGTGGTATTTAGCCAACATCAGCACAGTGTTTACAACAATTTCAGAAGACGTATCCAATTTATCAAAAAGTATAAGACATGGTTAATGTTGAATTGGGGAATGTTCATTTTTAAGTTTAGCCAATTTCTAATATCAGCCCAAAAAGCTGGGAATAACTACAATAGAAAAAACAGGTGATCCAAAGATTCATCTTCTGAATTACAGAAAGTGCAAGGTTCAATTTCAAATTTAAATCTTCTCTTGAGAAACAGGCCCACGGGATAAATATGTTAATTATTTTAAAATGAGTTTCTTTCACTTTTGGAGAGACAGGCATTTTAACAAATTTGAAAATGCTTTAAATTCATCTTGTTAATTTCAGGATTGGACCTATCCTCAAAGAAGATCTGTCAAAATCATTGTAAATCATCTGTCTCATATACACATTAATAACCTTGTTGTTGAATTTTACATCAATAAAATTAAAATCCTTTACCTTCAAATGGGTAATGCTATTTTCACATTAGAGTACTGAAGTGTATTTTAATCAATTAATTAAAGATATTGGATTGCTTTACAAACCTTTTTAAAAAATCTATACTCACAATTAAAATTATATTTTTCCATAAACACCGAGAAATTCAAAAGGTTACCATCACAATCCATTAGATCTTTTACAAATAAAATGTTTTTATCCAACCAGTTCTGGTTAAACAAAGATTTCCTACCACTGAGTATTGTTCTGTTATTCCAAAGAGTTGAACAATGGGGAGTGAAATTATGATTAAATAACATTTTCCAAAACTGAAGAATCTGTTTATGGAAGTTAGACAATAATACTGGAATTTTGTTAATCTCAAAATCACAACTTAAAAGAAATTTAATTCCTCCTAGTTGCTTAAAAATAGAGTTAGGAATATGGTACCACATAGAGTCTTGTTGGGATAAGAAAGTTTTTAGCCATTTGATTTTTAAGGTGCCAATCATAGCCTCAAAATCTAGTGCATTAATGCCACCTTTATCATATCCTCTCACTAATTGAGATCTTTTAACATAATGAGTTTTGTTTTTCCATAGAAACTGAAAGATAATTGAGTTAGCTTTTTAATGTTAGAAGGTGATATATACATTGAGTGACAGGGGTAGACGATTTTGGACACCCCTTCTGCTTTAGTCAAAAGATTTCTACCAAATATTGTCAAGTCCCTGGTTAACCAATGACTAAGACCCTTTTTCATCTCAATCAATCTATTTGAAATATTTACATCTTCTCTTCTAATTGAGTTTTTTGAAATCAATACTCCTAAATATTTAACTTCTTTTTCTACTCTAATAGACAGAATATCTTTAAGATCACATGAGTGAATTGGAAGAATTTCACATTTGTTGATATTTAATTTTAATCCTGATGCTTTAGTGAATAAGGATACTGAATTAAATGCTTTTTCAACCATTTGACTGTTTAGTAAAAATAATGCTGTGTCATCAGCAAACTGACTGATTTTGTACTGTCTGTCAAAGACACTAATGCCTTGTAATTCGGGATTATTCTTAATGAGAATGGCCAATAATTGAGTTGCCAAAATAAACAGTTTAGGCGAAACAGGGCAACCTTGCCGAATGCCACGCTGTACTTTAAACCTAGATGATAGTCCAGGGTTTAATGAAATTGAACTATAAATGTCTGTGTAAAACATTTTGATTACATTACAGAAAAAATCTCCAAAACCCAAAAATTTCAAGGCTTCAATCAAAAAAGAATGTTCTAGCGAATCAAACGCCTTGTAGAAATCAAGAAAAAATATTAAGCCACTATTTTCAATATATTGATTGTAATCTAACATGTCAAATATTAATCTAATATGATTGTGTATATTTCGACCCTTCACAAAAGCAGATTGACATTCATCAATAATATCTTCAAGACCTGTATTAAGACGATCTGCAAACACATGGGCTAAAATCTTGTAGTCGTTACATAACAGAGTAATAGGCCTCCAGTTATCCAGTTGCATGGAATCTTTGTTTGCTTTTGGAATTAAAGTAATAATTCCTTGTTTCATAGTACTGGATAGATGACCTGTTGAAATGCATTCCAGGAGAGCTTTATAAAGCAGCAATCTAATTTCTTTCCAAAAGAATTTATAAAACTCTATGGTCAAACCATCCATTCCTGGTGATTTACCGGAGGACATCTTTGATAATGCATTATCTAATTCTTCAATTTTTAAGTTTTCATTCATAAAATTTTAAAATCCACATCAATAGTTGTTTTGAAATCACGTAAAGAGTTAAGTAAATTTTGGCAGTCACAATCAGAAAAATTTGACTTATATAATTGGGAATAAAAACTATGAATTTCATTATTAATTGCAGTAGGGTCATTAATTACAGATCCATTTATCGATAATGTGTTAATTTTTTTTCTCGTTTGTCTGTGTTTTTCAAGATTAAAGAAGTAAGAGCTGTTTTTTTCCCCTTCTTCAAGCCAGCGTGCTCGAGATCTTACAAATGCTCCTTTAGCCTTTTCCATATAAAGAGCATCCAACTCAGACTGCAATTTATTTAATTCATCAGTTTCTTCATTAGATAATTGTTTTTTTTCACAAATATTGTTAATATTGTTGATAAGGATTTGTTGTTTTCGTCTTTTATAATTCGATAAAAATTTACTTGTCTGAATTGAAAGCTCTTTTACTTTGAATTTTAGCCATTCCCATTTACTTAGCGCACCCATATCCAAAGCATCAATTTCTATAAGTAATTGCTTAACTTTTTTACAAAAATAAGAATTTTCTAAAAGTGAATTATTGAATTTCCACAAACGAATCATATTAGGATCTTGTTGCAAAAACATAAAAGATAAAGTTATTACACAATGGTCAGTCAACGGAGAAGCAGATATGTAGCATTCATTTATATAATTTATCCATGGTGCGGAAACAAGCCAAAAATCTATTCTAGAACTTTGACCATTTCCAGATGCATTGAACCAGGAAAACTGAGAAGTTGTAGGGTTTTTGACTCTCCAACAATCGATCAGATTAGCACTATTCATTAATTTAACAATCAGATCATCATATTTATGACATAAAGCCCTCGGAGGGTTTCTATCCATCCACAAGTCAGGTACCATGTTAAAATCACCTCCAACTATAATTTTGTCTGTTGAATACGCATTCCCACAGTCAGAAATTTGTTTGCATAACTCTTCAATTAACCCCTTGTTTTTTGTTCTATCATTGTACCCATAAACACAGACTAAAACAAAATTTTCGTCATTATATTCACCTATAACAATTACCCAATGACCATTAGAATCACTGACATGGCTGATTATTTTCCCTGGAAATCTATTAAGCAGTATCATAACCCCAGCCGAATGTGAAGTCCCATGGCTAACAAAAATAGAATCACCCCATTGTGCTTTCCAAAACATAACATCTTCTTCACTCGAATGAGTTTCTTGTAAACAAACAAAATTGACATTCTGCTCCTTACAAAATAAAAACACGGCTTTCCTTTTTACAATATTTTTAAGCCCCCTAGCGTTCAATGAAATAAAAGACAACATACCTGGAAAACTAGATAAAGCGCAAGTTTCGAAAGATGCGCAGGAATGAGATTGTCTGTGTCCTTTAACAAAACTATAAAGTGCGGTGTACTCTCAGAACTTATACAATCATGAACAATGAAAAATGTTTGGCATAGCTTAGTCTGGATCAACTCGTTGGTTGTTGATCAGAGCGTAACCCTCTTTCAAAAACGCTCTTTGGCCTCTCTTCCGTGCGTCTTGGACAAGTGGCCACAACTTTGCGCGCGCCGCTCGATCTTCTCTCGAGAAATCCTCTTTAAAGTGGATGTGGAGCTCTTTACAGACGCGGGCGTCTCTGGATCTCTTCCACACATCATCACGAACAGTCCTTGACACAAACTGCATAATGATTGACCGCGGAGTGTTGTTGGATGTTGCCGCATTGCCTTTTTTTACCGAGGCGATGAACCGTGTCCACCGTCTCCCGGAGCCGCTCCACAGACAACGGCACCACCCTCGTGAGGATCCCAATGACAAGCTCGCGGGTGTCTTCACTCTCCTTCTCGGTAAGACCATTTAACCTTAGGTTCCAGCGCCGTTTATACCTGGCAAGATCAGCAAATGATTCTTTCAGGCTCTTGTTTTCCCCTTGGAGCTCACTCACTTTCAGCTGCAGCATATCGATGTTTGCTTTGTTCTCTTAATCTTTTCGGTGTTAGCTTCTATCTTAGTCTCCACTTTTTTCAAAAGCTCGGTTTGAGCATCCATCTTTTGTGTCTGTTGGTCCAGAGTTGCCTTCACCTCCATCACCGCTTTCAAAACAGACTCAATTGCAGTTTCCTCGTAGTTTCTCTCTCTCTTCTTTTTTTTCGGGTGTGGTGCTTTCAGTGGAGTGTGCTCAAGGTTGATTGACTTTTCCGGAGAAGACAGATCATCCAACTCGATGCTTGCACCATCTTCACTGCATGCATCCTTAAAGGCGGCCAGATTGTAGTCGTGGTCATCCATGGTTGTTTAAGCTAGCCAGTAAAAGTTCCGAAATAGAGTGATAAGTGTGATATATGGACTTCCACTCACTTAAAAGTTGTTGTTAAGCTCAAGTCTCTTGTTCTGAGCAGCAAACCGCGTAGAAATTTCAAACAAGGACAAAAAGAAACACTTTTTACTACGGAGCCTGCAAAAATGCGTCCACTCACTCCGCCATCTTGGATCCTCCCCACTAGCCTCACGTGCGTCTCCGGTCCTGGGTTATAATTATACTTCTATGGTCCTGTCCCGGTTCCGTACTGGACTGAATCATGGAGGGAGACTTCATCAAACTGCCCGCCTCGAAGCATCCGGAGCCGCGGAAGAAGAAGAGGCAGAGTGAGCCGCGGAAGGAGGCTCGGAAGCGGACAGAACACGCGCAGAGTGACCCGCGGAACGAGGCTCGGAAGCGGACAGAACACGCGCAGAGTGACCCGCAGAAGGAGGCTCGGAAGCGGACAGAACACGCGCAGAGTGACCCGCGGAAGGAGGCTCGGAAGCGGACAGAACACGCGCAGAGTGTCGCTGTTCTCGGAGCGGAGGATGAGTCTGTGCGTCTGCTGGAAGAGCTGGTGTTTGGAGGAGAAGAAGGGCTGCTGGAGACGCTCAACCAGGTCTGAAAAACCGGTCTAAAGCAGGACTAAAGCAGGTCTAAAAGAGGACTAGAACAGGAATAAAACTGGTCTGAAACTGGGACTAAACCAGAACTAAAGCAGGTCTGAAACTAGGTCTAAAACAAGACTAGAACAGGACTAAAACTGGGTCTAAAACATGTCTAAAACAAGGTCTGAAACTGGGTCTAAAACAGGACTAAACCAGGACTAAAGCAGGTCTGAAACAGGACTAAAACCAGGTCTGAAACTGGTCTAAAACTGGACTAAAACCAGGTCTGAAACTGGTCTGAAACAGGACTAAAACCAGGTCTGAAACTAGGTCTAAACCAGGTCTGAAAAACTGGTCTAAAATAGGTCTGAAACTGGTCTAAAACAGGACTAAAACCAGGTCTGAAACTGGTCTAAAACAGGTCTGAAACTGGGTCTAAAACAAGACTAGAACAGGACTAAAACAGGACTAAAACCAGGTCTGAAACTGGGTCTTAAACTGTGACTAAAGCAGGTCTAGAACTGGTCTAAAACAAGACTAGAACAGGACTAAAGCAGGTCTAAAACTGGGACTAAAACAAGACTAGAACAGGACTAAAACTGGCACTAAAACCAGGTCTGAAACAGGACTAAAGCAGGTCTGAAACTGAGACTAAAACTGGACTAAAGCAAGTCTGAAACTGGGACTAAAACCAGGTCTTAAACTGGTCTAAACAGGACTAAAGCAGGTCTGAAACAAGACTAAAACCAGGTCTGAAACTGGGACTAAAACAGGTCTGAAACTGGGACTAAAACAAAAAGTCTGGAACATTTAAATAATTCATTAAGTGGTGTTTGTTTATTCCACATGAAACTATAATGTGCAAAACTTAAAAACATCTCTGAAATGAACAATAAAACTAAATTATTCCTGTAAAAAGTCTTTACTATTCACTCTTTTCTAAAACAGTCAATATAATACGATTCCTGCGTCGTGATGAGCAGCAGCCACACTTTCTCTCTCATCTGTTTTATTTGTGATTATTTAAAGTGTCTGTGTCTGTGGCCAATAGGAGAAGGCGGATCCTGAGGCTGCGCTGGGATTGGACGAGAGCAGTGACGACGAAGAAAAGTCCGGCGGCAATGATGAAGATGAAGAAGAGCGACTGGAAGAAACCGCCAATCAAACGAGCCGCCTGGGTCGACGAGGACGACGAGACCGAGGAGCAGTGAGTCTGGTTTAGTCCTGGTTTAGACCTGGTTTAGACCTGGTTTAGTCCTGGTTTAGACCTGGTTTAGTCATGTTTTAGTCCTGCTTTAGTCCTGCTTTAGTCCTGTTTTAGTCCTGTTTTAGTCCCGCTTTAGTCCTGTTTTAGTCCTGTTTTAGTCCTGTTTTAGTCCTGTTTTAGTCCGTTTTAGTCCCGTTTTAGTCCCTGCTTTAGTCCTGTTTTAGTCCTGTTTTAGTCCTGTTTTAGTCCCGTTTTAGTCCGCTTTAGTCCTGTTTTAGTCCTGGTTTTTAGTCCTGTTTTAGTCCTGGTTTTAGTCCTGTTTTAGTCCTGTTTTAGTCCTGTTTTAGTCCCGCGTTAGTCCTGTTTTAGTCCTGTTTTAGTCCGTTTTAGTCCCGCTTTAGTCCTGTTTTAGTCCTGTTTTAGTCCTGTTTTAGTCCTGTTTTAGTCCCGTTTTAGTCCCGCTTTAGTCCTGTTTTAGTCCTGGTTTTTAGTCCTGTTTAGTCCTGGTTTTAGTCCTGTTTTAGTCCTGTTTTAGTCCTGTTTTAGTCCTGTTTTAGTCCAGCTTAGTCTGTTTTAGTCCTGTTTAGTCCTGTTTTAGTCCCGTTTTAGTCCCGCTTTAGTCCTGTTTTTAGTCCTGTTTAGTCCCGTTTTAGTCCGCTTTAGTCTGTTTAGTCCTGGTTTTAGTCCTGTTTTAGTCCTTTTTAGTCCTGTTTTAGTCCTGTTTTAGTCCTGTTTATTCCTGTTTTAGTCCTTGTTTAGTCCTGCTTTAGTCCTGTTTTAGTCCTGGTTTAGTCCTGTTTTAGTCCTGTTTTAGTCCTGGTTTAGTCCTGCTTTAGTCCTGTTTTAGTCCTACTTTAGTCCTTGTTTTAGTCCTGTTTTAGTCCTGGTTTAGTCCTGCTTTAGTCCTGCTTTAGTCCTGCTTTAGTCCTGCTTTAGTCCTGCTTTAGTCCTGTTTTAGTCCTGTTTTAGTCCTGTTTTAGTCCCGTTTTAGTCCCGCTTTAGTCCTGTTTTAGTCCTGTTTTAGTCCTGTTTTAGTCCTGTTTTAGTCCCGCTTTAGTCCTGTTTTAGTCCTGGTTTTAGTCCTGTTTTAGTTCTGTTTTAGTCCCGTTTTAGTCCTGTTTTAGTCCAGCTTTAGTCCTGTTTTAGTCCTGTTTTAGTCCTGTTTTAGTCCTGTTTTAGTCCCGTTTTAGTCCTGTTTTAGTCCTGTTTTAGTCCCGTTTTAGTCCCGCTTTAGTCCTGTTTTAGTCCTGTTTTAGTCCTGTTTTAGTCCTGTTTTAGTCCCGTTTTAGTCCCGCTTTAGTCCTGTTTAGTCCTGGTTTTTAGTCCTGTTTTAGTCCTGGTTTTAGTCCTGTTTTGTCCTGTTTTAGTCCTGTTTTAGTCCTGTTTTAGTCCTGTTTTAGTCCAGCTTTAGTCCTGTTTTAGTCCTGTTTTAGTCCTGTTTTAGTCCCGTTTTAGTCCCGCTTTAGTCCTGTTTTAGTCCTGTTTTAGTCCCGTTTTAGTCCCCTTTAGTCCTGTTTTAGTCCTGGTTTTTAGTCCTGTTTTAGTCCTGGTTTTAGTCCTGTTTTAGTCCTGTTTTGTCCTGTTTTAGTCCTGTTTTATTCCTGTTTTAGTCCTTGTTTAGTCCTGCTTTAGTCCTGCTTTAGTCCTGCTTTAGTCCTGTTTTAGTCCTGGTTTAGTCCTTGTTTTAGTCCTGTTTTTAGTCCTGGTTTAGTCCTGCTTTAGTCCTGTTTTAGTCCTTGTTTTGGTCCTATTTAGTCCTGTTTTAGTCCTGGTTTTTAGTCCTGGTTTTAGTCCTGCTTTAGTCCTGCTTTAGTTGCTTTGTCTGTTTTAGTCTGTTTGTCCTGTTTAGTCCTGTTTTAGTCCTGCTTTAGTCCTGCTTTAGTCCTGCTTTAGTCCTGTTTTAGTCCTGTTTGTGTTTATTTTTTTCCTTTTTAGTCCTGTTTTAGTCCTTTGTTTTTAGTCCTGTTTTTCTTTTTAGTCCGTTTTAGTCCTGTTTTAGTCCGCTTTAGTCCTGTTTTAGTCCTGTTTTAGTCCTGTTTTAGTCCTGTTTTAGTCCCGTTTTAGTCCTGTTTTTTAGTCCTGTTTTAGTCCTGTTTAGTCCCGTTTTAGTCCCAGCTTTAGTCCTGTTTTAGTCCTGTTTTAGTCCTGTTTTAGTCCTGTTTTAGTCTGTTTGTTTTTGTCTGTTTTAGTCCGTTTTAGTCCCTTTAGTCCTGTTTAGTCCTGTTTTAGTCCTGTTTTAGTCCTGTTTTAGTCCTTTTTATCCTGTTTTAGTCCTGTTTAGTCCTGTTTTAGTCCTGTTTTAGTCCAGCTTTTTAGTCCTTTTTAGTCCTGTTTTAGTCTGTTTATTTTTAGTCCTGTTTTAGTCCTGTTTTAGTCCGCTGTTTTAGTCCTGTTTTAGTCCTGTTTTAGTCCTGTTTTAGTCCCGCTTTAGTCTGTTTTAGTCCTGTTTTAGTCCTGCTTTAGTCCTGTTTTAGTCCTGTTTTAGTCCTTTTAGTCTGTTTTAGTCCTGTTTTCTGTTAGTCCTGTTTAGTCCTGCTTTAGTCCTGTTTTGTTTGTTTTAGTCCTGTTTTTTTTTTTTAGTCCTGTTTAGTCCTGTTTTAGTCCTGTTTTTAGTCCTGGTTTTAGTCCTTGTTTAGTCCTGCTTTAGTCCTGCTTTAGTCCTGTTTTAGTCCTGCTTTAGTCCTGTTTGTCTGTTAGTCCTGTTTGTCCTGTTTAGTCCTGCTTTAGTCCCGTGCCTTTTAGTCCCGTTTTAGTCCTGGTTTAGTCTGTTAGTCCTGGTTTTTAGGCTCGCTGCTTTAGTCCTGGCTTTAGTCCTGCTTTAGTCCTGTTTTAGTCCTGGCTTTAGTCCTGCTTTAGTCCTGTCTTTAGTCCTGGTTTTAGTCCCTGTTGTTAGTCCTGGTTTTTAGTCCTGTTTTAAGTCCTGGTTTTAGTCCTGGTTTAGTCCCAGCTTTAGTCCTGCTTTAGTCCTGGTTTAGTCCTGAGCCTTTTTAGTCCTGTTTTAGTCCTGGTTTAGTCCTGCTTTAGTCCTGTTTTAGTCCTGTTTTAGTCCTGTTTGTCCCGTTTAGTCCTGGTTTTTAGTTCCTGTTTTAGTCCTGGTTTAGACCTGGTTCAGACCCAGTTTTTGACTCTGTTTCTGTTGTTTCCAGGGTGGACGTGACGCACAGATTCCGCAGAGACTTCGTCAAAGGAGGAGAAGCGTCTCTGAGTAAATCTGGACTTCAGCAGAGGATGAGAGAAAGGTCAGAGGTCACACAGGGGTCAGGGGTCACGTGAGGTCGACTTCAGTTTGATTGACAGCTGTTTGTGCAGGTTTGAGAAGGCGATGGGCGGGACTCCCGGCCTGGGCCCAGAATCGACGCCAAACACACGAAAAAACAGGTGAGTTTAGTCCAGGTTTAGTCCTGGTTTAGACCTGGTTTAGTCCAGATTTTAGTCCTGGTTTTAGTCCAGTTTAGTCCAGGTTTTAGTCCAGGTTTTAGTCCTGGTTTAGTTTCAGGTTTAGTCCAGGTTTAATCCAGGTTTAGTCCAGGTTTATCCGGTTTAGTCCGGTTTAGTCCCAGGTTTAGTCCTGTTTAGTCCAGGTTTAGTCAGGTTTAGTCCTGGGTTTATCCAGGTTTAGTCCTGGTTCACAGACTTGGTTTTGTTTTCAGATCAGACTCGACTAGATGAAGATCTCACCAACAAAAACAGGAACTTTCACCCAGAGCCTCAGAGAACCTGCCCAAAGGGATCCTCAAGGTTTGAGTCCTGCTATAGTCCTGGTTCAGTCCTGGTTCAGACCCGGTCCAGACTGGTCCAGACCGGTCCAGACCGCGGCTCAGACCTGTTTGTCTCTTTCAGATGAAGAGGTGTCTGACGCTAACTCGTCCCGTGGATCCACAGACTCTCTCACTTCGGTTCAGTTTCATCCAAACGCTCAGGCGTCATGACGACGGGGTCGACCAATCGTTGTCTCTGTTCAGGTGAACTTCCTGTTTTTCTCTCGGTGTCTTTCGCCGCCACAAACTCCTCACTCAGCTCTTAAAACGTGAGCGCAGACATGAGAGCAGACACGAGAGCAGACATGAGAGACATGAGACCATGAGACAGACACGAGAGCAGACATGAGACATGAGAGCAGACACGAGAGCAAGACATGAGACACGAGAGCAGACATGAGAGCAGACATGAGAGCAGACATAAGCAGACCACGAGAGCAGACACGAGAGCGAGACATGAGACATGAGACATGAGAGCAGACAAGAGAGGCAGACACGAGAGCAGACATGAGACATGAGAGCAGAACACGAGAGCAGATGAGAGCAGACATGAGAGCAGACATGAGCGCAGACACGAGAGCAGACAGAGCAGATGAGACATGAGAGACAGACATGAGAGGCAGACACGAGAGCAGACACGAGCAGACATGAGACATGAGAGCAGACAAGAGAGCAGACATGAGCATGAGAAGCAGAAAGAGACAGACATGAGAGCAGACATGAGACATGAGAGCAGACACGAGAGCAGACACGCCCAGTGCGCCTGCGTTAAAGATTATCAGCGGCGCTGCAGGGTGTGCAGGGCGGCGCTGCAGGGCGGCGCTGCAGGGCGGCGCAGTGGCTGGACTCAGATCAGGTCTGGGCTCACGGGGCAGATTCAAACTCAGACTCAGGTGTAAGGCTGGACTGGGATCATCAGTCTGACATTATTATTGCAGCACATTTTGGCTTTGTAATCCACTATTTTAACCATTAGTTATAATAAATATTAGAACAACAAGCAAAGACTACAATCAGTCAAACTAATTAACAAATAAAACTAACATTTATTATCATTAATGTGCCACACCTGGCCCCTGGGCCGCAGTTTGCACAGGTCTGCCTCAGACCAACACAGTTTTACTTTCAGATGTTCTCCCTCAATCTCTCTTCTCTCTCTCCTCTCTTCCTCCCTCTCTCTCTCTCCTCTCTCTCTCTCTCTCTCTCCTCTCTCTCTCTCTCAGGTGGATGGAGAGACAAGCATCAAACCCCTATATTACTCTCTCTCACTGTCTCTCTCTCAGGTGTACAGTCTGTTTAATCCCTCTCTTCTCTCTCCCTCTCTCTTTCTCTCTCCTCCAGGTGGATGGAGAGACTAACCTCTCTCTCTCTCTCTTCCTCAGGTGGATGGAGAGACTAACCCCTCTTCTCCTTCTCTCTCTCTCTCTCTCTCCAGGTGGATGGAGAGACTAACCCTCTCTCTCTCTCTCTCTCCTCCAGGTGGATGGAGAGACTAACCCTCTCTCTCTTCTCCTCCAGGTGGATGGAGAGACTAACCCTCCTCTCTCTCTCTCCTCCAGGTGGATGGAGAGACTAACCCTCTTCTCTTCCCTCCAGGTGGTGAGAGAACTCTCCTCTTTCTCTCTCTCCTCAGGTGCTCTCTCTCTTCTCCAGGTGGATGGAGAGACTAACCCTCTCTCTCTCTCTCCTCCAGGTGGATGGAGAGACTAACCCTCTCTCTCTCTCTTCCTCCAGGTGGATGGAGAGACTAACCCTCTCTCTCTCTCTCTCCAGGTGGATGGAGAGACTAACCCTCTCTCTCTCTCTTCCTCAGGTGGATGGAGAGACTAACCCTCTCTCTCCCTCCTCCAGGTGGATGGAGAGACTAACCCTCTTTGGTCCAGAGTATTTTCCTGGAGAAGTTTCCGGTACATTTGGCTCGGTTCACTTCAGACGGTCTGACGTCATGGCCACGAGCTTCAGGAACAAACTCTTCTACCTTTACCACATGATGGAGGGAAAGGTCACGCCCGTGCCGTCGGTCAGAGGTCAGTGTGTCAGGGGTCAGGGTCAGAGGGATGTGAAGATAAAAAGACTAGACTCAAACTCCAGCTCTGATCAACACAAGTCTATGTTTGTTTCTAAAACTAATGATTCTTGTTTGATTTCCTGCTGTTCTTGAACTGTGCATTGCAACACTGAATTTCCTCATTATGCGACAAATAAAAGCTGTCTTATCCTATCACAGCGACAGGTATCGTCGTTTGAACAAGAATCATTACTAAATATATGTTTGTGTCTAATGCTGCGTTCAGTTACACGAGAAGTCACGAATAGTCACTTTATCTGATATTATTTATTCACCTCTATTTACACCTCCTTAAATGCTGCTCTGTACATAAACATCGTCATACTTTTACCTCATATTTATTACTGGTTATTTATTCTGTTCATCTGCTGCAGTTGTACATAATCATAGTCATATATTGTGCATAATACTATATACTATATACTGATGCACTTTATCTATTGATCCTGTCATATCCTGCACTGTGCCATAGCAAACATTTATTGTAAATAATAGACCTTTAATTATTGTATCTTTATATATATTTTAAGTCTATTTTATTTCTATTATCTTATTTGATTGCATGTTTCTATTTTCCCTGCTGTTCTTAAAATGTGCGTTGCAACACTGGAATTTCCCCATTGTGGGACAAATAAAGGAGATCTTATCTTATCTAGAGCCGTGTTTTCTAAAAGCAGCAAAGACTCTTAACGCCCCAAAGCACTTCTTCAAGCTCCTGCTTATTTGCAGACTTTGTTTTGCTCTCGTTAAAAAAGTTGATAAAAGACTGAGTAAACAGTGGTCCTTTCCTCTTGATGTGAGAGGAGAACAAACATGTCACAGGAGTGGAGTCTCTGATTGGCTGACGCCGACTTCCAACGCTTAAAGATGGATTTTCACAACTCCTCCGTCGGACGCAGGTTTGAGCGAAGTTGCGGCCGTCGCAGCTTCGAGCTTCCGATCCGCAAGACGCCTCGTTTTCAGACGCCTAAACGCGCCTCAGCTGACGCCCCAGACGCCAATAGCCTGAACGCTCAAGACGCAGGTTTACATTGACTTAACATTGAAAATGGACACAAATACGCCAAGACGCTGTTCGGTGTGAACGTACCATTAGAGAAAAAAAGTCACTTAAAAAATGTCTTTTCAAAGATATCGAGATATATATCGTATCAAGACATGTGCACAGTATCTGAGTGGTCAGAGCTCTGGAGGTCGTGGGTTCGACTCCCGGGTCGGACCATATCTACATCTCACCATCTCTCTGGTGGAGTTTGCATGTTCTCCCCGTGTCACGTGGTGTAGTGACTAAATTAAGCTTCTCACTGCCACTTCAACTGGGTGTTTAGAATTGACTCGTGCACTTCCATAAGTTCCAATGATAAACTTTATTGGTTACAATAACTATATCCAGAACAATAAAAGCTACATGGTTGTGTTCACCCAGTCTCACACACCTGCACCGCTAAGCCCACTCATAAACATGCACGCAAACCACGCCCACTGATGATGCATTCATTCATAAAGGTTAGTGCTAGATAGTTGGTTGCCATGGTAATGAGTTTATTTCTGTTGCTAAACGGTCTTAAACTGTTATATTTTTCATCTTAACCTTTACCCAAACCTTTCTCCTAAACTTAACCATCGTCCCTCCGGACCCGACTATCTAGCACTAACCCTCATACAATGACACTCACCAAAATATGCATAATGGCTGGAACACTGTGGGTTTTCTCCATAAACCAGCATGTTTAGGTTCATTGAGCAACACTGAGAGAATGAGAGAGTGAATCATGTTTGTCTGTTTAACTCTGGGTTGTCCACTGTCCAGGGTGTCCCCGCCTAAGGCCCAAAGTCACTGGGATAGGCTCCAGTCACCCGCGACTCCTAACGGGAACAAGCGGTAGAAAAAAAAAAATCGCCCTAGACTCTCTCAAATGTAAAATAAATAAAAGGAACACAGAAGCGTCGGGGCAACAGCTTCGACGAAAATATTCTGCGTCAGAATTCCCTTCAGCTCGTGACGTTAAACACATAACTCTGTCTGAACGCAGCGTCAGAGTTTCCTCCGCAGGTTCACACTAAAGGCAGAGCTCAGGTCAAAGACTAAAGTTTGTTTTGTTTGTTCCAGGTTTGACTGAGGCTCGTGTGAAGCAGTTCTCCGTGTGTCCTGTAGGAGACGCTGTCTGCTGTGGGGACCAGAGGTTACCTGCACCTGCTGCAGCTCAAGGTCTGAAAATTACCAAAAACAAGACAAAAATACGACGAAAAACACTGACAAACAGATCCAAAAAAGATGAAAAAAGTATCGGAAATAATGACTAATAATCTAAAAAAATGTCTCCAAAAAATGACTCAAACACTGACATAAAAATAACCACAAAATAATGAAACATGACCAAGAAATTAAGACAATTTATCAAAAAAAAGAAGACATAAATATGATGAAAACTTAAGAAAAATTACTCCCAAAAATGACAAAAACAGGAAGAAAAATTACCAAAGAAATCACGAAAAAAGCTGAAAAAATGACAAAACCACTGACACAAAAAAGTTAAAAAAATACTGAAAAATTACCAATAAAATGACAAAAATAGAAAGAAAAGTTACCAAGTCTTTGTGTGTTTGTCAGACGAACGAGGTGGTCCAGAGTCTGAAGTTGGACGGAGACGTGAGCGCTGTGTCTTTCTCCTCAGACGGAAACAAAGTCTTCTCCAGCTCAGGTCAGTGTTGTGGAGTGTTTGTGGAGTGTGTGTGTTTGTGGGACCTCAGACCTGCTCCTGGTGTGTTTTTGTGTGCATAACCTCAGACGTGTGTTTGTTTTCTCTCAGACGAGGGCGAGGTCTTCGTGTGGACCTCAGATCGTCCCGGTGCCTGAGCAGATTCACAGACGACGGTTGTGTAAAGTCGACGTCGATGGCGGCTTCTCCAAACGGACGTCTGCTGGCCTGTGGGTGAGTCGCACTTTTCTGTTTCAGTGGGACGGCCTTGGACAAGAATGTTTCTCTCTCCCTCTTTCCTTCTTTTCTCTCTCTTTCTTATTCCTTCTCTCAGGTCTCAGTCTTCTAGGGCTGGGCGGTTTACCGTTTCAGACTGGACACAGGTGTTTTTTTTTTTAATGATATGAATTTTTCATACACCGGTGTGCACGTATGTCCGGAACAAAGAGCAGCGAAACGATGCCCCGCAGCGTGCCGCGCCGGTCCCGCTGCGTGCGACTCTGCTCCGACTGCCGGATGAATGAAGACTGTCCACATCCTCCGTATCCGCTGCGCCTCAGCTCCGTCGCCATTCGACCAAAGTGCGGATCACTTTTGTTTTCTTCTCCGCCCGAATGCGGTGGAGTGGGGCTCTGCTGATCAGAGCGCACCAGACAGGAAAAGAAAGGTGAACTATTTTGGAATTGCAAGGTGGCACATGCTCTGAGCTCCTCAGGGCTACGCAGCCCTGAGGAGAGGACTGGAGATGGTGCGAGGGGTCTGCGGCGGCTTTCGGAGGCGGACTTGGGTGGAGCGGTGCGCGGCTGGTGTGGTGGGATCAGCGCGTAACGCACAAAAAAAAGCGTTCTGTATTTTGACTGCAAGTCATACATTCTTATTTCTTCACCTCATTACAATTATGCGTGTCACTGTCTGTCACCTCTTTGGAGAAGCAGCATCTGTGGACGATTCAAACCTGTGTTTATACTAGTCTGCTCATTCTAAGACAATTTACTGCAGTAATTATTCTCTAAATTATTAGGAAACAGGATCAACATCTAGTCATGTACAAGGATGTCTCTCTCTCTCTCTCTCTCTCTCTCTCTCTCCGGTCTAAGTCTTGTTCTCTCTCTTTCTCTCAGGTCTCACTCACTTTCTTCTCTTCTCAGATCTCAGTCTGGCGTAGTAAACATTTACTCTCAGGACTTGTGCTTCTCCTCCTCTCTTCTCTCTCCTTCTCTTCTCCTACTCTTCTCTCTCTTTCTCAGGTCTCAGTCTTGTTCTTCTCTCTCTTTCAGGTCTCAGTCTGGCGTCGTAAACATTTACTCTCAGGACTCCTGCTTCTCCTCGTCTCGTCTCTCTCTTCTCTCTCTCTCAGTCTTACTCTTCTCTTCTTCTCTCACTCTTCTTCTCTCTCTCTTTCAGGTCCCAGTCTGGCGTCGTAAACATTTACTCTCAGGACTCCTGCCTCTCCTCCTCTCTTCTCTCTCTCTCAGGTCTTACTCTTCTCTTCTCTCTCTCTTTTCTTCCAGGTCCCAGTCCGGCGTAGTGAACATTTACCCTCAGGACTCCTGCTTCTCCTCCTCTCTCTCTCTCTCTCAGGTCTTACTCTTCTCCTCTCTCTCTCTCTCTCTCTCTCTCTCTCAGGTCTTACTCTTCTCTTCTCTCTCTCTTCTCTTCCAGGTCCCAGTCCGGCGTCGTAAACATTTACTCTCAGGACTCCTGCTTCTCGTCGTCTCGTCCCAAACCTCTGAAGTCGGTGATGAATCTTGTGACTCCTGTGACGAGTCTGAAGTTTAATTCTTCGTCTGAGCTGCTGCTGCTCGGCTCCAGGACCGACGACGACGCTGTGAAGATGGTGAGACTGACACGGAGCTATACCCAGCTAACAGAGAGCTAAAACACTGAGCTAACACGGAGCTAACAGAGAGCTAAAACACTGAGCTAACACGGAGCTAACAGAGAGCTAAAACACTGAGCTAACACGGAGCTAACAGAGAGCTAAAACACTGAGCTAACACGGAGCTAACAGAGAGCTAAAACACTGAGCTAACACGGAGCTAACAGTTTAGAGCCAAAGTTCAGTTTCATGACTTTGGTCTAATTTTGGACTATGTGACAGAATGAATTAGTTTCACCTAGAGCTGTACAATTAATCAGATTTCTATTTTGATTATGAATATTGCTGTAATCATTTACAAAAATGTGTAATCGAGCAATTGTGATTATGAACCGCGACACATAAGAGAGTTTGTGAGAACTTAGATATTTCATTGAGTCGTAAAAGTCCCAGATTTTGTCTTTACACTCGTAGAAACATTTACAGCGGCCTGTTTTTATAAGAAATCTCACCCATTTACTTTGATCTCCTCACTCTTTGTGCTTAAAGGTAAGTTCAGCCCCTAAACTCCTCCCACAAACACTTTTCAAACAGCAAACTCACTGAAAATAGGGCTGCATGGTAGCAGAGTGGTTAGAGCTCTGGCTTCCCAATAAGGAGGTCGTGGGTTCTACTCCTGGGTCGGACCATATCAACATCTCACGATCTCTCTGGGTGGAGTTTGCATGTTCTCCCTGTGTCACCGTGGGTTTTCTCCGGTTTCCTCCCACCTCCAAAACATGCATGTTTAGGTTAATTGGGCATCACTGTAAATTTCCCTTAGTGAGTGAATGAGAGAGTGAATGTTTGTCTGTTTAACCTGCAGCAAGTTGACCACTGTCCAGGGTGTTTCCCGCCTAAGGCCCAAAGTCACTGGGATAAGCTCCAGTCACCCGCGACCCCTAACGGGATTAAGCGGTAGAAAATGAATGAATGAACTCACTGAAAAGCTTTGGAAAAGGGAAAGGAGGGGCTGAGAGAGGAGAGCAGCCAGTGTGATTGGATCGACATTTTGAGTGGACGATACACGCTGATGTCTAGAGCTGACCTGATCTTTGCAGTGAGACACAGCCACCTGCTGAAACCTGCTCCGTTTGCACTAAAAATGCCAAAAACCATATACACAGTCTAACTGCTAAAATCATTTGTTTTGGGTTTAGCTTCTCTTTAAGGATCTAAAGCTCGTTACTCTTTCTAAACCAGGAGTGTCCAACTCATTTTGACAAAGGACCACAATGGGATTGGGGTTGTCCTCGAACGGCCAGTTGTAACTAACATTAACCTACTAATCTTTGACAAACTACAAATAATAGTTGTATTTGATTGTTGTTTATTTATTTGAAGTCCAATTACTGAATATACAGCTGCATTAGTCTGAAAAATGACTTACTCTTTAAGTTTTAGACAAATCTTTAGAGACCCAGATTAGTAAAACTTATAACACCTTGAGGGGCACATGAAACGACGTGGAGGGCCGCATCTGGCCCCCGGGCCTTGACTTTGACATATGTGTTCTAAACCACATATGTCAAACTCAAGGCCCGGGGCCAGATGCGGCCCTCCACCTCATTTCATCCGGCCCTCAAGGTCTTATAAAGGTTTACTTAGATTTTATATTTGTGCCAGGAGTAATCTGAGTGTCTTAACCTAAAGAAAAGATTTGTCTAAAACTTAAAGAGTAGGTCATTTTTCAGACTAATGCAGCTGTGTATTCAGTAATTGCCCTTCAAATAAATATATAATAATCAAATACAACTATTTTTTGTAGATCAGTAAGGTAATTTTAGTTACAACCGGCCCTTTGAGGACAATCAAGATGCCAATGTGGCCCTTTGTCAAAATGAGTTCGACACCCCTGTTCTAAACAAACAATCCTTTGAATAATCCTGATTGAAATGATTCTCTGACTAATCTGGATTATCGAGCAGCCGTAGTTTCTCTGGTGTTCCCAGGTTCAGTCCTGAAACTTTAAAACCAAAGCCTCACAGTGAGAAGGTCCTGGGTTCGATTCCCAGACAGCCCAGGTCTTTCTCTGTGGAGTTTGCATGTTCTCCTGTGTCTGTGTAGGTTTCCTCCTGGTGCTTTGGTTTCCCCACAACTAAAAACATGTCCGTAGCTCCTGTCCAGCACTACAGATGGAAACGAGCTGTGAAGTTACAATCTGGTGAAACGTGTCTGAGCTTCATGTGACTGTGTAAAGCCCACATGACAGATTCTCACATTAATTCTTAGACAAATGTGTTTGGTGTGGAAAGTCTTTGTGTGAATATTGATCAAAGTTTCACTGTTTAGTCTCATGAAGTTTATAAAGAAACTGACAAACAAAAGAAAATTACAGAAGTAAATCCTCCACGTGTGTCGTCAAAAAACACTTTACACACAACTGACAGTTCCTGGAGTTTAACCAAACATTGACATCATGGAAAACCTTGAAAGTCTTGGAAAATTCTATTCTAATTTCCAGGTCCTGGAAAAGTTATGGAAGCTATGGGTTTGAAAAAAGTTTTGGAAAAATCGAAATTGTTTTGTTTGCTAGTAGGCAGGACAATTAATTAAAAAAACCAACAACAAGAGATTTAGATTCAGTCCAATCACCAATATTGAGTTTGGATCAAAAGCCAAGCTTTCAGGCAGAAGACGTGATATGTATATATTCATTCATTCATTTTTTCTACCGCTTAATCCCGTTAGGGTCGTGGGTGACTGGAGCCTATCCCAGTGACTTGGGCCTTAGGCGGGAACACTCTGGACAGTGGCCAACTCGTCGAGAGTTAGACAGACAAACATTCACTCTCTCATTCAGTCACTAAGGACATTTACAGTGATGTTCAATGAACCTAAACATACATGTTTATGGAGGAAACCGGAGAAAACCCACGGTGACACGGGGAGAACATGCAAACTCCACCCAGAGAGATCGTGAGATGTTGATATGGTCCGACCCGGGAGTCGAACCCACGACCTCCTTATTGGGAAGCCAGAGCTCTAACCACTCTGCTACCACGCACCCCTCATATATATATTATTTATTTTATAAAGGTTGTTTGGAGGATTTTTCAAATCAACAGCTGTTTGTTGTTTTTCAAATGATGCACATGTGTTTCTCCTCCCAGGGCCACGCCCTTCACTGTAACTGGGCCAATGAGTTACTTAGGAACACTGAGGGTTTGATTGACAAGTTAACAGACCAATAGAAAACGAGGAACCTCCTTATCTATTGGTCAACGTTTTACTGGCCTCATCATGTCCACAGTTTATTGACCCTATTTTGTCCCGCCCACTTGGCTTGGAAATGCACTTCCTGTTTAGCTCTGTTAAGGTAGCTAACGTGTTTGTTTGTCTGTCTTGTGGGGCAATTTTAATTAAATATAATGACAGTTAAAATAAACCCATCGACTGAAATCTACAGGCTAAATGCAGCTAAACAGGAAGTGCACGTCCTAGAAAAGTAGGCGGAACAAAATAGGGTCAATATATTTGTATAATTCTTTTTTTGTTTAGCATCAGTACAAGACTGTTACAAATCTATGCAACTGTTTTTGACCAAGACTGACAACAAACTATTTATGAAAATCCTCCATACAACCTTTAAATGTCTGATTCGTATTTCTAAAATGATTACTTTTTGGAAAAGCTGAATAAAATTGAATAAAAAGCAATTTGTTAACAGGGGGACTGTTAACAAATTGCTTTATTAAACAAAAGATTTTGCACTTGAAATAAAATTACCTGAAGTTGAAAGTATTTTCTGATCCAAAAGATTTGGAATTTAACTTTTTTTTTGTCTAAAAATCTATAAAAAACTTTGTTTTGGTCCTAATCATGAATGAAAGACGGTTGTTGACTAAAAAGTCTGTTAAACAAGATCATGGAAAAGCGAAATTGTTTTGGAGAAGTCCTGGAAAACTTGAAGTGGAAGTCTGTACGAACCCTGAACATATTTAAAGTGTTATAAGTTCACTCCTGTGTTATTTAGGTTGAGTTTGGCTCAGACTTACAATATTTACTGGACAAAAAACATCACCAAAACATGTTCAGTGAAATCTGAATCATGATCATGTTCTCTATGTTTTACTCAAAATCCAGTCGAACCTGTGTGACACACTTTCACCCTTAAACACGTCGACTTTGTCTGAAGTTTGTCTTTAGCTTCGACCAAAGTAAAGTCCTGATTCTGTAAGAGTTTTGGTCTGAACCTGAAGCACCTTTGTGATTTTATTCCCCTTATTGCTTCGTTTTACTTCACCCAGACGGACCTGGTTTGTTTGTTTGTTATAATATTTGTTTGTTTGTTTGTTTGTTCCAGCTCCACGTTCCGTCTCTGAGCGTTTTCTCAAACTTTCCTGTTTCCAAAAGAAAACTCTGTCACAAAGTTCAAGACGTGGATTTCTCTCCAAACAGTGGATTCTTCTGCCTCGTGAACAACAGAGGACGAGCTCCGCTTTACAGGTCAGACACGCCCCTTTAATACGTAAGACACACCCACTTTTACAGGTCAGACACGCCCACAGACACGCCCCTTTTACAGGTCAGACACGCCCACAGACACGCCCCGTTTACAGCTCAGACACGCCCACAGACACGCCCCTTTTACAGGTCAGACACGCCCACTTTTACAGGTCAGACTGAGTGAATCACTTTTCTGACTTACACACAGAAGAAGTAGAAGATGCTCCAAGTGCAGCTCCAGGTCTGAAGAGCAGAGACTCAGCAGAGGGTTAGGGTCACTTTAAAAACAGTTCTTTTCACAGAGTCTCTGCTGATTCTCAAACTGAGGTCTGTCTCCCTAAACGTGTTCTCATGTTTGTGTTTTCTCTTCTGTTTCAGGCTCCTGCATTACAAAGACTTTTAAAACCCAGAACAACAAGACCTGGACCTGGACCACCTGAACCAGACCTGGACCAGATCCTCCTGAACCAGACCTGGGCCAGACCTGGACCTGGACCAGATCCTCCTGAACAAGACCTGAACCAGACCTGAACCAGACCTGAACCTGAACCAGACCTGAACCAGACCTGAACCAGACCTGAACCAGACCTGAACCTGAACCAGACCTGAACCAGACCTGAACCTGAACCAGACCTGAACCAGACCTGGACCAGACCTCCTGGACTGTAAACCTGGACCTGGATCTGACGCAGACTCAGTTGGACTTTCTGTTGCAGTGAATCTGTGACTTTTCTGTTTTTATTCTTTGTACAATAATAATAATGAGATTTGTAAAATTCTGATAAAACCTGTTTAAACCTGAAGCTGTGGTTTGTGTTTGTGACCATCAGGAGGCGCCGTTACACCAATAAACACAAGTTATGAAGTTATTTTATCTGCACAAGAAAGAACAGTAAACTGAGACACTTCATCAGTAAAAACAGAAATATCACACAGAGTCAGTCGTGAAAAGATTTGAATAATTCAGTATTTATGTAAAGATATTCCCACTTTTATGTGTTTATTATCTGGGCTCAAACTCTCTTTCAGACAGAAATACGGCGTGAACTTGGGTTAGGTTCCTTTATTTGTTCCTGTAGGTGAATTTGTCCTCAAACATCAAATACTATTAAATAAACAAAACAATAAAACTACACCAGAATAAAACAGTATTAGAAGTGTTCCTGCTCCAACTCTGGCGTCGACGTCTGAAGAGGCCAAAGCGTCCGTCGCAGGTTTGAGCGTCGACTTCACAAGACGCAGCGTCAGCAGAGACACGAACAAGAGAATTACAACCACTAGACTCCAGTTCAACAGACGCTCCAAGACACAGGTTTACACAGACTTAACTTGTGAACTGGACGCTCTGACGCTCCTGAACGCTGCACAAGGCAGAATTACACCAAAACTAAAAAGAGACAACCTCGGGTCTAAGGTTCACCACTAGAATGAAACAAATATGAAAAGTAGCCTATGCATATTTGTAATCTTTAGAAGATAGGTTGAGGGCCGGATCAGATCTTTGGAGGGCCAATTTTGCCCTCGGGCCACCCTCCTGTTGTCCTCGGGTCAAAATGACCCGCCACTGTGTTAAAACCCCCAAAAATCACTTTCGCAATAATTTTTTAACTTGTACAAAAAAAGATACACACCTTCGGGTCAAAATGACCCAAGAGTGAAACTGAATTAAAATTATAGCACAGAGTTATTTTTTCATACCATAGAATGTGAGAATGTTTAGTTCTGACTCAGATCAATCAACAGCAGATGTAAATCAGTAGCAGACATAAAGGTAATTGTCCTTTCCGTCAGTACAGTATATGCCCAGCAAGTCAGCAAAATATGGATCATGTCATGAGTGGCTTGTGACGCCAAATCAAGCTACACTTGGAAACACAAGTCTACACCACGAACCCACCAGTGGAGGCCCAGAGAGGAGCCAGCAGATGTGAGTCACAATGTGACAAGTTCTTCACTTCTTATGAACTCGGACAGCAGTTCTTGAAAAGAAAGATCAACATGGTTGGAAAAAGAACAAGCCTGAGCTCCCACCTGCACAGCTTGCAACAAAGGAGAGAGGTCTTCTCATCTAAGTTTGCCTTCACGCCCAAAAGCACCTTAGTGTCCTACATCATAAGAGTACTGTAGTACTTCTGAGTACACTGAACACAGACAGTGGCTTTAGAAATAGTGAGGACAGAAAGCCATCTATCATTCTAGACTACAACTGTAACAAAAGAGTTGTGCACAACCTAGATAAGGTGACTGGAACATACAGCTGCAGAAGGAATATATATTTTCTAGTGCTGTCAAGCGATTAAAAATTTGAAGAGATTAATTAATTATGTTCTGTAATTAATTAATCTAATTAATCTATTTTTAATCTTACCTATACATTCCTGAGAAAAACACTAAATTAAGCGTTTTGTTTTGTTTTTGTCCAATTTAATTAATTACATTATTGTTGCAGATGGGAAATTTTAGGAAAGAAAGACTTTAGGAAGTGTTTTGTGCTAAGTTGTCAAGTCGAACAACCTGTATGTCCACTTTGTAACTCACAGATGGAAACAATAAGTTAAAGATTTCAAAATAGATTAATGCGATTAAAAAAATTAACTTGATTAATTTGTCTGTAATTAATTAATCTAATTAATGCACTAATTTGACACCCCTAATATTTTCTTACATTGTTTACTAGCAAAAAAAAGAAAAAAAAATCAGAAAAATCTGACTCACTGGGAAGAAAAAAATCGAAAAAAATATCATTCAAAATTTACTTTTTGCGATATTATTAGTTTCTAAAAGCTAGGGTATAGAAATGTAGGTGAAAGGGGAAAACACAAGTATTCACATATTTTGTGGTGAATGTTTCTTAAAGCAAAAAGAACATTTGGTGTTTAAATTCAAATAAACTGCTTATGTGGGGGATTTAGTGAAGACGGTCATTTGACCCAGAGGACACGAGGTGTATACAGAATATGAGGACAACACGAGGGTTAAGTTAAATAGGCCTGTCATAAACAGATTTCTGAGATTTGATTGTTTACCCTGTGATATGTCCTTTTTAGTCAGTCAGTAAAGCTCTAACTCCATTCCTGATGTGGGAAACACATGACTCTCATGTGAGCTTTACTTGACTCTTTTCATTGGTTCTGGTGCCTGAGATCACAGGAGTGAAAAGAAAACAACAAAGAAAACAACAGAAAAATGCCTCATATTTGTCCTTTACCTGAAGCAGAATCTGTGTTGTGTAATCCTCCTACATTTCCCATGATCCTCCGCTTCACCCGCGTGTTTCCTGCAGAGCCACGCCCCCCTCGTGGCATCTGCCCAAACCTGCTTCACCTGCTGCACCTGCCGCACCTGTCAGTCACGTGACCCGCGCCCCGCTGCGGACTGACACGGGTTCCTCATTCTGAGCCAGAACAGGACTAAAACCAGGTCTGAACCGGGTCTGACCGGGCTAAACCAGGGCTAAACCAGGACTAAAACCAGGTCTGAACCAGGTCTGAACCGGGCTAAACCAGGACTAAACCAGGGTCAAAGATTTAGACTAAAACAGACTAAAGCAGGTCTGGACCGGTCTGAACCAGGACTTCAACTAGATTTAAACCATCTGAAATTAGGATTAAACTGGAGTCTAAATTGGGATTAAACGTGGATTATTTTTTGCTTTGTGAAGACATTTTTATAATTTGTTCAGATTTTTTTTTACACAAACTGGACTTCTGTTGCTGAAACATCAGATTTCTTCTCTGATTGAAAGGTTTGTGTGAGTTTATATTTTATTCTTCCCCCTTGTCCAGAGAACTTGAAACTAACATCTTCTGCTCCAAGTCACATGTTCTAATCTACTGCACTGGAACAACATTTTCTTCTTTTTTGAAAGGTCTTTTTTGCAGAGTGAATGCAGCTCTCTGATTGGCTGAGCTCGGGTGGTCCTCTCCAGTTTTACTTTGTTGTTTGTAAAAAGAAGTTTAAGCCATAATGCAAACAAAATTAAAGTGTGAACATGAACCACGTGGAAGGATTTATGAGGAAGTGTCAGATTTAAACTTAAATGTGTTTGCAGTGAGAATCACCTTTAAGCTTTGCTGCACCGTCCAATCAGGATTTAGGAATCAGAAATATCAATAACTCTTTAGGTGCCACGGTCATTCCAGGCTCTGACTCTTGACTCCAGATTCTCAGTTTCAGAGAACACTCACGGTTCACGTCTGCACCAGCGGTTTAGTAAAATAACACAGAGAGAGTGTCTGTATTTACTGGATTTCACATTAAAACCCTGGTGACTAAAGGGTTAAATTGTATTAATTACATGTTTATTACCGTTGTATTTGATGGAGTTGTGGAGAGTGATAATAATGCGTTGGATTTCTACAGCGCTTCACATTCTGCTTTATTCATTCACTCAACACTAGTGGTAAGCTACTATTGTAGCCACAGCTGCCCTGGGGCAGACTGACAGAAGTGAGGCTGCGACCACCACCAACCACTCACACTCACACACAGATCCAGACTCATGTGGGTGAAGTGTCTTGCCTGAGGACACAAAACGAGTTTCTCCTCTGTGTCTCCCATCCCAGTACTGTCCAGGCCCAACATGCTAGCTTCTGAGATCTGACAGGATCAGGCTTTGACGAGCTGCTTTGGCCATTTATTTAATTATGTTTTAAAACAGAAACACATTTACTTAAAATAAGTTTTATCTCTAGTCAATCAGAGAGAATATCTTAAAACAAATCTGAGTCAGACTTGGTCTGACTAAGAGAAAACATCTGAAAATGAAACTTTTAAGATGAATCTGCTTCATTCAAGTCATTTTATCTGAGTTAGATTTTCCTTTTGTGCAGTGTGAACTTGGAGTTCTGTGACTTGAGACAGTTCAAACTTTTATTTTAAATCAATAACACTGAACAAACTCTGAGTTGACGGGAGGAGAACAAACACAAAACTCACAGTGACTCACAGCGACTGGGTCCCGCCTTTGTTTACCTCAGATGTTGCCTCATGTTTCTCAGCTCAGTGTTTGTTAGTTTAGTTTAGTTTAGTTTAGTTTGGTTTAGTTTAGTTTAGTTTGGTTTAGTTTGGTTTGGTTTAGTTTGGTTTAGTTTGGTTTAGTTTGGTTTGGTTTAGTTTGGTTTAGTTTGGTTTAGTAGTAAGTAATCTCTCTCTCTCCTCTTTCTCTCTCTCTCTCTCTCTCTCTCCCTCTTTCCCTCTCTCTCTCTCTCTTCTTTCTCCCTCTCTTTTCTCTCTCTCCTCTCTCTCTCTTCTCTCTCTCTCCTCTTTTCTCTCCTCTCTCTCTTTTCTCTCTCTCTCTCTCTTCTCTCTCTCTCTTTCTCTCTTCTCTCTCTCTTCTTTCCTCCTCTCTTTCTCTCTCTCCTCTCTCTCCCTCTCATCTCTCTCTCCCTCTCTTCACCTCTCACCTGTTTCTCTCTTGTTCCAGTTGTGGTTCAGTGGGCGGAGGTCTCACCTGTCTGACTCACCTGTCCGGCTCTGGCTCCGCCCCCTCCTGACTCTTCCAGCTGCGACTCCACACACTTCTCTCTCTCTCTCTCTCTTTCTTTCTCTCTCTTTCAGGTGAGTTTTTCTTTTATCTATAGAACAGCTGCAGTTAAACGTAATTCTTTTGTATTTTGTTTTAAAACTTTGACTCTGACATTGAGCTTCACAACAAACAAATTAAAAACAAGAAAACAAACAGTTTAAACACATTTATTACCTACGTGATGTAATGTAATGAAATTAAGTTATTATAAGTCTTTTAAAAATGATCAGATTTATGAACTAACTGATATTTTCCTTTATAGAGGATTGTGCTGCTAGTGCCATGTTTATTGTATTATATTGTAATTGTAACAGTTTTATAGGCATTAGGCACACTATGTTAAATAGAGATGAATGAATGAGATCTCAGGACTGCAGATGGGAAAATCTGGTGCAAGTATCTTTGCCTTTTTTGGCTTTATGTAACTGTACATTGTTCTGTTAAAGAAAAGAAAAGAAAAGAAAGAAACACGTCGAAGTCAAACTGAACTTTGTCCTAAATCCAAACGACTCTCACTGATCCAGACTAAACTGTCTGTTTGTCTCTTGTGCAACTGAAACCTGCTTCTGTAAATACGTCCTGCTGTTTGGAGTTTACATCCACAAACAAACAAACAAACAAACAACCAAGGACTTGTTCAAAAATCTTAAAAACCTCCTTTAACTGCCCTGATGAAGGCCGAGCAGGCTGAAACGCGTTGACGTTTTTAACACTTTTGCCATGTGTAATAAAGCTTTTAAATTTTTGTAAAAATCCCTGAGTGCCTCAGTTTCCTCCTTTTGTTTGAAAAAACAAGGGCTGTGTCTGAATGGAGCCCTAACTACTCTATAGTGCACTATTCGGGGGTCACGCCATTTTGTAGTGGTGTCTGAGTGTCCAGTGGGTCAAAAAGTAGTGCACTCAAAGTTTCCCACAATGCATTGAAAAGTAGTGAGCATCGATGGCACGTAGAACGGTCAATATGGACCACAATGCATTGCGATATTAGAAAAAAACAACATCAGGAGCGTCAGGTTTTTAAACTGTAAACAACACGACTGAAGTAAAGACGTTAAGGAGCCGCTTGAACTCACTGTTGAGACGGAGAATAAACAAAACACTCGTAACTGAAGCTGTTAGCCGTGAAGATGCTAACGTTAGCTGCTAACCTTAGTTTGGGCTGTAAAAGAGGAATTATCCAGTCCGTTTGCGGTTAAATTAGTTGTCCAAGTTAAACCAGACTTGTGTTATGATTAGTAGTCCTTAAATATGTGTGTGTCATACGGACTTGACCAGTGTATTTATAACAAAAGTTCATTTTTATCGGACTTTTATGTCCGACCGTTACTGCGGAGAGTTACGTGACCCACGTCAGATGAAAGTAGTGACATTGGTGTCCGAAGACGGATGAATGAGTGCACTGACAGTCCACTGAACAGGGCAGGACTATTATAGTAAGTTGGTGGTTAGGGAATGAGTGTGGACGTTCGGACACAGCAGGGACTATTTCATCATTTGTGCTACTTCAGTTTTTGAGATATTTAATGATTCTTTTGTAGTTTTTATTTGAGCAATCCAGCCTCTCACTGTAAAAAGGCCTTTCAAAAATAAGGAAATGTAAAAAGGTAAAACTTCTCATTCCCAGGTCAATAATCTCAGAGTAGAAACATGTGACTAACCTGGATGGTTTTTATTCAAGTTCTCTGGACAAGATTTTGAATCAAATCTTTTATTGATTCAAACATTTCTGTCTTAAACAGAAACATGTTTATTTAAATCAGTTTTTATCTCTAGAGAAGATACATCAGGAGAAAATCTCTTAAAACAAGTCACAGAATCTTTTAACATTAGTGATTTCATTAAGTCATTTTATTCTAAGTTGTAGTTTCCTTTTTGCAGTGTGAAGCCCCACCCCTCCCACAGAAGCCCGCCCCTCACGTCCCTGAAACCCCGCCCCTGACGTCCCTGAAACCCCGCCCCTCCCGCAGAAGCCCCGCCCCTCACAGCTGAACCTGCTCAGTCACTCAGAATCAGAGTTGGACCAAACCTGGACTAAACCTGGACCTGTCTGTGGTAGGAAACGTTTTAAATCAATTATAAAAGAACAAGAATAATCTGCACTTAAATTTGACTAGGGCTGCAACAAGTTAATCAATTAATCGCAACTACTCGGTTATTGAATTAATCGTCAACAAATTTAGCAATTGAATAATTGTTAACTTGTCTTTAGCTTCCCCAACGTGAACGAACTGAAAAAAAAAGAAAAGTTTTAAAGTTCCAATTGGCCAGCGGTGACATGGAAAAATGTGTAAATATGCTGCTTTTTATAGAAAAAACCACAATATTAAATAAGTCAGTGTTACTAAAACAAATGTGATCTTGATTTGAGTAAATGTGACTAAAGTCGAGTGGTTCTAAAAATTCTGCAAATGAACTTACCATTAGAGCTAAATATCTGTGTGAATATTTCAAGTATTGTAGCTATTTTTGCTATTTTCAAATGAGAATATGCTTGTACTTTTCTAGTTTTAGCAAAACAATACATTTTATGATTGTTCTATTTACAAAACTTTTTTAAAGCAGTAAGAATCTTAATTCAGTCAATCAATAACTCATGGTCTAATTTAATTTTAGGCTTTTTCTTGATCAAATTTGCTAAAATCTTGTCGTCACGTGACTTTTACATTCTAAACAACTAATCGATTAATCGAAAGAATAATCGCCCAACTAATCGATCACCAAATGATTGTTAGTTGCAGCCCTAATTTAGAGTAATATTTGATTTGCTAAAATGTATAAAATACTGAGTATTTGTGTTGAGAAAAGTTTCATTTTATGAGAAAAAGTGAGACTTAGGCGTATTCAGACCACAACATTTGGTCCGATTTAAACGGTCCAGAATTCGTTCCCCCTAAAGTCCGGACTTTCTTTCAGGTCTGAATAAAGACAAGCGAACTCTGATCCGAATCAAAACAAACGGACCGAGACCACCTCTTCAGGTCGGTCTCGGCCGATTGCAAACGGATTCTGGTGCGGACACTTATGGTCTGAAAACAAACGGCCTCGATCCGAAACAAACACGAAAACATGAGCTTTTGGACTTGACGCCACCGTCACAACGCACAGACGAGAGTCCTCAAATGGATTATCTGTCCTACAGCCAGGGACAGAACCTGTCAGGGGACAGAGCCGCTCAGGTTTTTGTCTTTGTGAATGTTGCATCTGCCAGATTATCACACTACTGAAGATGTGTATTCTAAGCCATTTACCACTTACGCTGTTTATTCTGTTGTCTACATTTGTCTGAAAACATAGATATTTTCTCGGGTTTGTATCTAATAAAGCACTTTCATTATTTCATTCATAACCCTGCGTGTTTGCACAATAACAGCAAAACAGTAACGCTTCTTACCGTGATGGAGCAGAGACGAGGATCCTTCCAAACCAGACTACCAAAGCACCTCCGGGTCCTGACTCTGAGTCCGTTTAAATCCATATGTCCAGACAAATAAGAAAGCACAGAGATGCTACTCTTCATCGTGAGCACTGCTGCGCCCGGCCCCGCTGGTACAGCGAGTAGTCCGCTGTGTTTGCGCCAAATCCTCCGAAATACATCCTCCCTGCGAGCGTCAGGTCCGTGTTCTGCCGCACACAAACCCAGGCTCCTGCCGCCTCACCTCGGGCTCCACACGGGGTTAAAATCCACTGAAGTCCACTGGGCTGGAGTCTGGGTTTGGACTCGTGTCTCGTCCTGGAGTCTGGGTTTGGACTCGTGTCTGGGTCTGGGTTTGGACTCGGTGTCTCGTCCTGGAGTCTGGGTTTGGACTCGTGTCTGGTCCTGGAGTCTGGGTTTGGACTCGTGTCTGGTCCTGGAGTCTGGGTTTGGACTCGTGTCTGGTCCTGGAGTCTGGGTTTGGACTCGTGTCTGGTCTGGAGTCTGGGTTTGGACTGTGTCTCTCCTGGAGTCTGGGTTTGGACCGTGTCTGTCCTGGAGTCTGGGTTTGGACCCGTGTCTGGTCCTGGAGTCTGGGTTTGGACCGTGTCTGGTCCTGGAGTCTGGGTTTGGACTCGTGTCTGTCCTGGAGTCTGGGTTTGGACGTGTCTCGTCCTGGAGTCTGGTTTGGACCGTGTGTCTCGTCCTGGAGTCTGGGTTTGGACTCGTGTCTGGTCCTGGAGTCTGGGTTTGGACTCGTGTCTGGTCCTGGAGTCTGGGTTTGGACCGTGTCTGGTCCTGGAGTCTGGGTTTGGACCGTGTCTCGTCCTGGAGTCTGGGTTTGGACTCGTGTCTGGTCCTGGAGTCTGGGTTTGGACTCGTGTCTCGTCCTGGAGTCTGGGTTTGGACTCGTGTCCTGGAGTCTGGTCTCGTGTCTGTCCTGGAGTCTGGGTTTGGACTCGTGTCTGGTCCTGGAGTCTGGGGACTCGTGTCTCGTCCTGGAGTCTGGGTTTGGACTCGTGTCTGTCCTGGAGTCTGGGTTTGGACTCGTGTCTGTCCTGGAGTCTGGTTTGGACCGTGTCTCGTCCTGGAGTCTGGTTTGGACCGTGTCTGGTCCTGGAGTCTGGGTTTGGACGTGTCTGTCCTGGAGTCTGGGTTTGGACGTGTCTGTCCTGGAGTCTGGGTTTGGACTCGTGTCTGGTCCTGGAGTCTGGGTTTGGACTCGTGTCTGGTCCTGGAGTCTGGTTTGGACTCGTGTCTCGTCCTGGAGTCTGGGTTTGGACTCGTGTCTCGTCCTGGAGTCTGGTTTGGACCGTGTCTGGTCCTGGAGTCTGGGTTTGGACCGTGTCTGGTCCTGGAGTCTGGGTTTGGACTCGTGTCTCGTCCTGGAGTCTGGGTTTGGACTCGTGTCTGTCCTGGAGTCTGGGTTTGGACTCGTGTCTCGTCCTGGAGTCTGGGTTTGGACTCGTGTCTGGTCCTGGAGTCTGGGTTTGGACTCGTGTCTGGTCCTGGTCCTGTCTGGAGTCTGGGTTTGGACTCGTGTCTCCTGGAGTCTGGGTTTGGACCGTGTCTGGTCCTGAGTCTGGTTTGGACTCGTGTCTGTCCTGGAGTCTGGGTTTGGACCGTGTCTCGTCCTGGAGTCTGGGTTTGGACTGTGTCTCGTCCTGGAGTCTGGGTTTGGACTCGTGTCTCGTCCTGGAGTCTGGGTTTGGACTCGTGTGTCCTGGAGTCTGGGTTTGGACTCGTGTATCTGGGTCTCGTGTCTCGTCCTGGAGTCTGGTTTGGACTCGTGTCTCGTCCTGGAGTCTGGGTTTGGACTCGTGTCTCGTCCTGGAGTCTGGTTTGGACTCGTGTCTCGTCCTGGAGTCTGGGTTTGGACTCGTGTCTCGTCCTGGAGTCTGGGTTTGGACTCGTGTCTGGTCCTGGAGTCTGGTTTGGACTCGTGTCTCGTCCTGGAGTCTGGGTTTGGACTCGTGTCTGTCCTGGAGTCTGGTTTGGACCGTGTCTCGTCCTGGAGTCTGGGTTTGGACCGTGTCTGAGTCTGGGTGGACTCGTGTCTGGTCCTGGAGTCTGGGTTTGGACTCGTGTCTCGTCCTGGAGTCTGGGTTTGGACTCGTGTCTCCTGGAGTCTGGGTTTGGACTCGTGTCTCGTCCTGGAGTCTGGGTTTGGACTCGTGTCTCGTCCTGGAGTCTGGGTTTGGACTCGTGTCTGTCCTGGAGTCTGGGTCGTGTCTGTCCTGAGTCTGGTCTCGAGTCCTGTGAGTCTGGGTTTGGTGTCTGGAGTCTGGACTCGTGTCTGTCCTGGAGTCTGGGTTTGGACTCGTGTCTCGTCCTGGAGTCTGGGTTTGGACTCGTGTCTGTCCTGGAGTCTGGGTTTGGACCGTGTCTGGTCTGGAGTCTGGGTTTGGACTCGTGTCTGGTCCTGGAGTCTGGGTTTGGACTGTGTCTCGTCTGGAGTCTGGGTTTGGACTCGTGTGTCCTGGAGTCTGGGTTTGGACGTGTCTCGTCCTGGAGTCTGGGTTTGGACTCGTGTCTGTCCTGGAGTCTGGGTTTGGAGTCTGGTTTGGACTCGTGTCTCGTCCTGAGTCTGGGTTTGGACTCGTGTCTCGTCCTGTGAGTCTGGGTTTGGACTCGTGTCTCTCCTGGAGTCTGGGTTTGGACTCGTGTCTCGTCCTGGAGTCTGGGTTTGGACTCGTGTCTGGTCCTGGAGTCTGGGTTTGGACTCGTGTCTCGTCCTGGACTCGTCTCGGGAGTCTGGGTTTGGACTCGTGTCTCGTCCTGGAGTCTGGTTTGGACTCGTGTCTCGTCCTGGAGTCTGGGTTTGGACTCGTGTCTCGTCCTGGAGTCTGGGTTTGGACTCGTGTCTCGTCCTGGAGTCTGGGTTTGGACTTGTGTCTCGTCTGCTTCATTTTCTCTTTTCCACACTGACACAGACCAATTCTATGGCAGTTATTATAAGGCCGTTATGAT
>JBBPFD010000300.1:48338-62155 GCA_038363315.1 Mugilogobius chulae
AATCGTCTTGCATCTGCCAGATTATCACACTACGAAGATGTGTATTCTAAGCACATTTACCACTTACGCTGTTATTCTGTTGTCTACATTGTCTGAAAACATAGATATTTTCTCGGGTTTGTATCTAATAAGCACTTTCATTTTCATTCATAACCCTGCGTGTTTGCACAATAAACAGCAAAACAGTAACGCTTCTTACCGTGATGGAGCAGGACGAGGATCCTTCCAAACCAGACTACCAAAGCACCTCCGGGTCCTGACTCTGAGTCCGTTTAAATCCATATGTCCAGACAAATAAGAAAGCACAGAGATGCTACTCTTCATCGTGAGCACTGCTGCGCCCGGCCCCGCTGGTACAGCGAGTAGTCCGCTGTGTTTGCGCCAAATCCTCCGAAATACATCCTCCCTGCGAGCGTCAGGTCCGTGTTCTGCCGCACACAAACCCAGGCTCCTGCCGCCTCACCTCGGGCTCCACACGGGGTTAAAATCCACTGAAGTCCACTGGGCTGGAGTCTGGGTTTGGACTCGTGTCTCGTCCTGGAGTCTGGGTTTGGACTCGTGTCTCGTCCTGGAGTCTGGGTTTGGACTCGTGTCTCGTCCTGGAGTCTGGGTTTGGACTCGTGTCTGGTCCTGGAGTCTGGGTTTGGACTCGTGTCTGGTCCTGGAGTCTGGGTTTGGACTCGTGTCTGGTCCTGGAGTCTGGGTTTGGACTCGTGTCTGGTCTGGAGTCTGGGTTTGGACCTGTGGTCTCGTCCTGGAGTCTGGGTTTTGGACTCGTGTCTGGTCCTGGAGTCTGGGTTGGACCCGTGTCTGGTCCTGGAGTCTGGGTTTGGACCGTGTCTGGTCCTGGAGTCTGGGTTTGGACTCGTGTCTGGTCCTGGAGTCTGGGTTTGGACTCGTGTCTCGTCTGGAGTCTGGGTTTGGACTCGTGTGTCTCGTCCTGGAGTCTGGGTTTGGACTCGTGTCTGGTCCTGGAGTCTGGGTTTGGACTCGTGTCTGGTCCTGGAGTCTGGGTTTGGACTCGTGTGTCTGGTCCTGGAGTCTGGGTTTGGACTCGTGTCTCGTCCTGGAGTCTGGGTTTGGACTCGTGTCTGGTCTGGAGTCTGGGTTTGGACTCGTGTCTCGTCCTGGAGTCTGGGTTTGGACTCGTGTCTGGTCCTGGAGTCTGGGTTTGGACTCGTGTCTGGTCCTGGAGTCTGGGTTTGGACTCGTGTCTGGTCCTGGAGTCTGGGTTTGGACTCGTGTCTCGTCCTGGAGTCTGGGTTTGGACTCGTGTCTGGTCCTGGAGTCTGGGTTTGGACTCGTGTCTCGTCCTGGAGTCTGGGTTTGGACTCGTGTCTCGTCCTGGAGTCTGGGTTTGGACCCGTGTCTGGTCCTGGAGTCTGGGTTTTGGACTCGTGTCTTTGTCCTGGAGTCTGGGTTTGGACTCGGTGTCTGGTCCTGGAGTCTGGGTTTGGGACTCGTGTCTGGTCCTGGAGTCTGGGTTTGGGACTCGTGTCTGGTCCTGGAGTCTGGGTTTGGACTCGTGTCTCGTCCTGGAGTCTGGGTTTGGACTCGTGTCTCGTCCTGGAGTCTGGTTTGGACTCGTGTCTGGTCCTGGAGTCTGGGTTTGGACTCGTGTCTGGTCCTGGAGTCTGGGTTTGGACTCGTGTCTCGTCCTGGAGTCTGGGTTTGGACTCGTGTCTGGTCCTGGAGTCTGGGTTTGGACTCGTGTCTCGTCCTGGAGTCTGGGTTTGGACTCGTGTCCGTCCTGGAGTCTGGGTTGGACTCGTGTCGTCCTGGAGTCTGGGTTTGGACTCGTGTCTGGTCCTGGAGTCTGGGTTTGGACTTGTCTGGTCCTGGAGTCTGGGTTTTGGACTCGTGTCTCGTCCTGGAGTCTTGGGTTTGGACTCGTGTCTGGTCCTGAGAGTCTGGTTTGGGACTCGTGTCTCGTCCTGGAGTCTGGGTTTGGACTCGTGTCTCGTCCCTGGAGTCTGGGTTTGGACTCGTGTCCGTCCTGGAGTCTGGGTTTGGACTCGTGTCTCGTCCTGGAGTCTGGGTTTGGACTCGTGTCTCGTCCTGGAGTCTGGGTTTGGACTCGTGTCTTGTCCTGGTTAGTCTGGGTTTGGACTCGTGTCTCGTCCTGGAGTCTGGGTTTGGACTCGTGGTTCTGCGTCCCTTGGAGTCTGGTTTGGACTCGTGTCTCGTCCTGGAGTCCTGGGTTTTGGACTCGTGTCTCGTCCTGGAGTCTGGGTTTGGAACTCGTGTCTCGTCCTGGAGTCTGGGTTTGGACTCGTGTCTTCTGGATCCTTGGAGTCTGGGGTTTGGACTCGTGTCTGGTCCCTGGAGTCTGGGTTTGGACTCGTGTCTCGTCCTGGAGTCTGGGTTTGGACTCGTGTCTGTTCTGTCCTGGAAGTCTGGGGTTTTGGACTCGTGTCTCGTCCTGGAGTCTGGGTTTGGACTCGTGTCTGGTCCTGGAGTCTGGGTTTTGGACTCGTGTCTGGTCCTGGAGTCTGGGTTTGGACTCGTGTCTCGTCCTGGAGTCTGGGTTTGGACTCGTGTCTTGTCCTGGAAGTCTGGGTTTGGACTCGTGTCTCGTCCTGGAGTCTGGGTTTGGACTCGTGTCTCGTCCTGGAGTCTGGGTTGGACTCGTGTCTGGTCCTGGAGTCTGGGTTTGGACTCGTGTCTCGTCCTGGAGTCTGGGTTTGGACTCGTGTCTCGTCTGGAGTCGGGTGGACTGTGTCGTCCTGGAGTCTGGGTTTGGACTCGTGTTTCCTGGATCTGGTTGGACTGTGTCTGTCTGGAGTCTGGGTTTGGACTCGTGTCTGTCCTGGAGTCTGGGTGGAGTGTCTCGTCCTGGAGTTGGGTTTGGACCGTGTCTGTCTGGAGTCTGGTTGACCGTTCTGGTCTGGAGTCTGGTTTGCTCGTGTCTCGTCCTGGAGTCTGGGTTTGGACTCTGTGTCCTCGGTCCTGGAGTCTGGGTTTGGACTCGTGGTCTTGGTCCTGGAGTCTGGGGTTTGGACTCGTGTCTCGTCCTGGAGTCTGGGTTTGGACTCGTGTCTTGTCTGGAGTCTGGGGTTTGGACTCGTGTCTCGTCCTGGAGTCTGGGTTTGGACTCGTGTCTCGTCCTGGAGTTCTGGTTTGGACTCGTGTCTCGTCCTGGAGTCTGGGTTTGGACTCGTGTCTGGTCCTGGAGTCTGGGTTTGGACTC
The DNA here is from genome assembly GCA_038363315.1 of Mugilogobius chulae. Lineage (NCBI taxonomy): Eukaryota > Metazoa > Chordata > Actinopteri > Gobiiformes > Gobiidae > Mugilogobius > Mugilogobius chulae. The sequence goes on from JBBPFD010000300.1 coordinate 51,529, forward strand.
GTGTCCTTCGTCCTGGAGTCTGGGTTTGGACTCGTGTCTCGTCCTGGAGTCTGGGTTTGGACTCGTGTCTGGTCCTGGAGTCTGGGTTTGGACTCGTGTCTGGTCCTGGAGTCTGGGTTTGGACTCGTGTCTCGTCCTGGAGTCTGGGTTTGGACTCGTGTCTGGTCCTGGAGTCTGGGTTTGGACTCTGTGTCTCGTCCTGGAGTCTGGGTTTGGACTCGTGTCTCGTCCTGGAGTCTGGGTTTGGACTCGTGTCTCGTCCTGGAGTCTGGGTTTGGACTTGTGTCTCGTCCTGCTTCATTTTCTCTTTTCCACACTGACACAGACCAATTCTATGGCAGTTATTATAAGGCCGTTATGATAATGAACGAACAACGTTGCTACTTTACTATAAAGCCTAACTTTTATCCACAAACGCTTCTTCTGATTGGCCCCGCCCCCACGTCAGATCTGTCCAATGAGAGCGCTGGTTCTCACATATGTGCGTCTGTTTACGTTGTAAAGTCCACTTGACAGGAGCAGTGAGAATACGAAGCGAACCAACTGAAAGAAATTAAGTCCGGATCGGATTCGGATCAAAAAAGCGGACTTTTGCACTTTTCAGGTCTGAATACACCCTTACATCAGCGGCGGGACCAGGGAAGAGTTTGTCCAGTGTGAGGTGAATAAATAAAATCAAATACTTAGATTCTGAGTAAAACATAGAGTTCAAAAGTACCAGAACCTCTTTTTAAATCTGTGGCTTATTAAAGTAAAATAAATGAGAACAATATCAGTTCTGCAGATTTGAACAGAAAGACAAAGGAACTGTTTCTGTTTCTGAACCGTTTTAGATCAGTTTTGTGTTTTATTTTGTGTTTTTTTCTGAACCCTAACCCCTAAGCATATTTCACTTGTTTAAAGACCTTTCTGAAGATATTTTAGCTTGAATCAAGTTTACAAATCTATTCTCGGGGTCGGACTAGCGTCATCGTGTTGTGACAACGCCAAACGAAGGGGAAAACAACAACGTAAAGTAACTTTAAATGTAAACTTTCACTCACCACCGCACAGTGGTTGTTTACAGTTTCCAAACTTTAGTATTTGAGCATCTGGCAAGCATTATTACGTACAGCAAGTTGATGTTTTCCCCTTCGGGTTGTCGGCAAGAAAAACAAAACGTCACAAAACGTCATCAGTCCGACCCCGAGAATTTAAACGAGACAGAAACACCTTGAAGCAAGTTAAATAATCCAAGTCCATCAACTAAACCATCTTAACCAGAAAACAATAAATCCAGACATTTTAACAAATCTAGACTTACATTTTTTGCAGTGTGTATTTCATTTATTTGATTGACTTGGCCGTGTGTTTGCACTTGTGATTAATAAATGCAATAAAAATAGAGAATTAACTTATTTTTAATCCTAAATGTGCTGCAATAAAAACAAATTATTTGAATAATTGTCACTTTGTCTGGATTCGAATATGGCCCAGCCCTGGTTTATGTCAGAGTTTCAGCCTAAATATACAGAAAAATCACAAAATATTTTCTTTAGGTCTTTGGGTTTTTAATGCAGATGTTGATTAGGCTTAGATCAGTGTTTCTCAAACTGTGGTGTGTGACTCACTTTATTTAGTTTACTTTTACTTTTTATTCACTTCCTTGAGTCATTTTCTTTGTGACGTTGTGTTTTTTTTACTCTGGACCTGGTTTAGTCTGACTCTGGACCTGGTTTAGTCTGACCCTGGACCTGGTTTAGTCTGACTCTGGACCTGGTTTAGTCTGACTCTGGACCTGGTTTAGTCTGACTCTGGACCTGGTTTAGTCTGACTCTGGACCTGGTTTAGTCCGACTCTGGACCAGGTCTGACTCTGGACCTGGTTTAGTCTGACTCTGGACCTGGTTTAGTCCGACTCTGGACCTGGTTTAGTCTGACTCTGGACCTGGTTTAGTCTGACTCTGGACCTGGTTTAGTCTGACTCTGGACCTGGTTTAGTCCGACTCTGGACCCGGTTTAGTCTGACTCTGGACCTGGTTTAGTCTGACTCTGGACCTGGTTTAGTCTGACTCTGGACCTGGTTTAGTCTGACTCTGGACCTGGTTTAGTCTGACTCTGGACCTGGTTTAGTCTGACTCTGGACCTGGTTTAGTCTGACTCTGGACCTGGTTTAGTCTGACTCTGGACCTGGTTTAGTCCGACTCTGGACCTGGTTTAGTCCGACTCTGGACCTGGTTTTAGTCCGACTCTGGACCTGGTTTAGTCTGACTCTGGACCTGGTTTAGTCTGGCTCTGGACCTGTTTAGTCCCACTCTGGACCTGGTTTAGTCTGACTCTGGACCTGGTTTAGTCCCACTCTGGACCTGGTTTAGTCCGACTCTGGACCTGGTTTAGTCTGACTCTGGACCTGGTTTAGTCTGACTCTGGATCTGGTTTAGTCGACTCTGGACCTGGTTTAGTCTGACTCTGGACCTGGTTTAGTCCCACTCTGGACCTGGTTTAGTCTGACTCTGGACCTGGTTTAGTCTGACTCTGGACCTGGTTTAGTCTGACTCTGGACCCGGTTTAGTCCGACTCTGGACCTGGTTTAGTCTGACTCTGGACCTGGTTTAGTCTGACTCTGGACCTGGTTTAGTCTGACTCTGGACCTGGTTTAGTCTGACTCTGGACCTGGTTTAGTCTGACTCTGGACCTGGTTTAGTCTGACTCTGGACCTGGTTTAGTCTGACTCTGGACCTGGTTTAGTCTGACTCTGGACCTGGTTTAGTCTGACTCTGGACCTGGTTTAGTCCGACTCTGGACCTGGTTTAGTCCGACTCTGGACCTGGTTTAGTCCGACTCTGGACCTGGTTTAGTCTGACTCTGACCTGGTTTAGTCTGGCTCTGGACCTGTTTAGTCCCACTCTGGACCTGGTTTAGTCTGACTCTGGACCTGGTTTAGTCCCACTCTGGACCTGGTTTAGTCCGACTCTGGACCTGGTTTAGTCTGACTCTGGACCTGGTTTAGTCTGACTCTGGATCTGGTTTAGTCCGACTCTGGACCTGGTTTAGTCTGACTCTGGACCTGGTTTAGTCCCACTCTGGACCTGGTTTAGTCTGACTCTGGACCTGGTTTAGTCTGACTCTGGACCTGGTTTAGTCTGACTCTGGACCCGGTTTAGTCCGACTCTGGACCTGGTTTAGTCTGACTCTGGACCTGGTTTAGTCTGACTCTGGACCTGGTTTAGTCTGACTCTGGACCTGGTTTAGTCTGACTCTGGACCTGGTTTAGTCCGACTCTGGACCTGGTTTAGTCTGACTCTGGACCTGGTTTAGTCTGACTCTGGACCCGGTTTAGTCTGACTCTAGACCCGGATCGGTCCAGGTCAAAGATCAGGTTTAGTTTGAGGTGATACGTAGAAACATGAAACTTTTCTTTGGTGGTTCTGTGGGAAAAGTTTGAGAAACACTGAGTTAGACCAAGTCACAGCTCGACCAGAAGTACGCTGACAGAAAAGTGGGCGGGGCAGAATAAGGTGCATGAACATTTTCACAGGCAGAGTGAGACGACACCAAGAGGAAAACATGAACTATCTGTATATATGAATGCTTGGTACGACTGGAGTCAGAGGCTCAAATATTTAAGTTTGGAAACTGTAAACAACCACTGGAGCGGTGGTGAGAGAAAGTTTAAATTTAAAGTTACTTTACATTGTTGTTTTCCCTTCGTTTGGGCGTTGCCACAACAAACAAAAACGTCACGATGAAGCTAGTCTGACCCCGAGAATAGGATTCTGTGGCAGAGAGAGGATCATCACAGTTTTAACCCTGTTTCCTTCTCCAGTTCAGCAGGAGCAGAGTGACCTGTGAGTGACCTGTGAGTGAGCCGTTTGAGGAGTCGTGAAGGAAGTCGTTAGGAGCTGTGAGTGAGCCGTGTGAGGAGCTGTGAGGAGCTGTGAGTCGAGAGGAGCCGTTTGAAGAGTGGTGAAGCGTCGAGGGAGCCATAAGGAGTGGTGTGAGGAGCTGTGGTGATGGCAGACTCAGAGGACCAGGAGTTGTTCTCGGAGCAGGAGCTCACCTGCTCCATCTGTTTGGATCTGTTCAACCAACCAGTGTCTACGCCCTGTGGACACAACTTCTGTCAGGTACGATACTACCGATACCGATACCACCGATACTGACAATACCGATACTGATACTGACCCAACTTGTGTCTACGCCCTGTGGACACAACTTGTGTCAGGTACAACACCCTAATGATACTAACGATACTGATACTAACAATAATAATGACACAGATATATATTGGTGTTGCACAAATCCGATTTTTTTTCCAGACAAAAATATAATATGTTTCTTTGCTGCTGCTTCACCTCATGAGCGTGTGACCACAGTCTGACTCTAGATCTAGGCCTACACTGACTCTGAGGCAGGTTCAGTTCAGGACTCTTACAGGTTTCTACAAAGTGCCTGTTGCACCAGATGCGGTTTACTGTGATGTGGTTTTGGTCCAAAGCCCACATATATACTGTATACTGTATACTGTATATTGTATACTGTATACTGTATATTGTATATTGTATACTGTATACTGTATATTGAACTGAAAAGCTCTTCATTGTTTACAGCTTCACTACTTGTTTCTGACAAACTGTTTTCTTTATCAGTAAAAAGTGTATCACAGAAACCACACTGTCCTGTTACTGTCTCCTCCTCACCTCTTCATCACCTCTCTGTCTCCCTCCGTATCAGGTTGTACTGTTTTCTCTCCTCCTCTCTCTCCTCTCTCCCTCCTCCAGGCCTGTATCTGGGGGTTGTATTGTTCTCTCCTCTCTCTCCTCGCTCTCCACCCTCTCTCCTCCTTTCTCCCCCTCTAGGCGTGTATCTGTTGTACTGTTTCTCTCCTCTTCTCTCTCCTCCTCTCTCCCCCTCCAGGCCTGTCTCTGGTAGTTGTACAGTTTCTCCTCTCTCTCCTCCTCTCTCCCCCCTCCAGGCCTGTCTCTGGGGTTATACAGTTTCTCCTCCTCTATCCCCCTCTCTCTCTCTCCTCTCTCTCCTCCTCTCTCCCCCTCTCTCTCTCTCCTCTCTCTCCTCCTCTCTCTCCCTCTCTCCTCCCTCCAGGCCTGTCTCTGGGGGTTGTACTGTTTCTCCTCTCTTGTCTCCTCTCTCCCCCTCTCCCCCGCTGTGTCTCCCCCTCTTTTAGGCGTGTATCTGGTTGTACTGTTTCTCTCCTCTCTCTCCTCCTCTCTCCCCCCTCCAGGCCTGTCTCTGGTATTGTACAGTTTCTCCTCTCTCTCTCCTCCTCTCTCCCCCTCTCTCTCTCTCCTCTCTCTCCTCCTCTCTCCCCTCTCTCTCTCTCTCCTCTCTCTCCTCCTCTCTCCCCCTCTCTCTCTCTCCTCTCTCTCCTCCTCTCTCCCCCTCTCTCTCTCCTCACTCTCCCCCTCTCTCTCCTCTCTCTCCTCTCTCTCCCCTCTCTCCCTCCCTCCAGGCCTGTCTCTGGTAGTTGTACAGTTTCTCCTCTCTCTCCTCCTCTCTCACCCTCTCCCCCTCTGTGTCTCCCCCTCTCTTAGGCGTGCATCGGGGGGGTACTGGGCCTCCTCTCTCTCTCCTCCTCTCTCACCCTCTCCCCCGCTGTGTCTCCCCCTCTCTTAGGCGTGCATCGGGGGGTACTGGGCCTCCTCTCTCTCTCCTCCTCTCTCACCCTCTCCCCCTCTGTGTCTCCCCCTCTCTCAGGCATGCATCGGGGGGTTCTGGGCTCCTCTCTCTCTCTCTCTCCTCTCTCACCCCCTCTCTCCCTCTCTCCCCCTCTCTTAGGCGTGCATCGGGGGGTACTGGGCCTCCTCCCCCGTCTGCACCTGCCCCCTGTGTAAGCGGCAGTTCGATGAGCGCCCCCTGCTGTCAGTGAACAGAGTCTTCGCCGCCATCGCAGACAAATACAAACTCAAACGTTACGGCGTCGGACCCGGAGCCGACGAGGGGGCGTGGCCTGCCGGAGCGGAGGGGGCGGGGCCTGCCGGAGCCGAGGGGGCGTGGTCGGATGACAAAGGGGCGGGGTTTGACCTGGAGCGAGTGAAGCTGGGCGAGACGGTCTGGTGCGACGTCTGCACAGGTCAGACACTTTTACTTTCACTTTGGTTCTGTCGGTTTCTGCTTTGTTCTTTCTTCACGGAGTCACTTTTAAATCTAATAATATGTAAATATTGTGAGATGTTGTGGTGAAAGGTGAAAATGATGCAGTTTATTTAGTAAATAAACAAATAACAGAGAAGTTTAAACTTTAACAAAACGACTCAGAACTAGTGATGCACCGATCCAGCTTTTTCAGTTCCGATACCGATCCCGATACTTTAGAATGAAGCATCTGCCGATACCGATATCAACCGATACTTGTGTAACGACTGAAATAGCACTTTTGTCCTTTTCAAAACAAGACTTTTGATCATAAAGTGTTATTATATAAGCAAGACACAACTGAACAACTTAAGAAGAAGAGAGAGAAAGAGAAAGAAGAGAGGAGAAAGAGAGAAAGAAAGAAAGAGCGCAGGAGAGAGAGAGAGAAGAGAGAGAGCACGAGGAGGGAAAGAGAGAGAGAGAAAGAGAGAAGAAAGAGAAGAGAGAGAAAGAAGAGAAGAGAAGAAAGAGATAGAAAGGGAAAGAGAGAGCGCGAGGAGAGAAAGAGAGAGAGAGAAAGAAATAAAGAAAGAAGAGAAGACAGAGTATTAGAGAGAGGAAAAAGAGAAAGAAAAGAGAATGAGAAGAGAGAGAAAAAAAGAGAAGAAAGAAAGAGAGAGAGAGAAAGAATAAAATGTCAAACATGATGAGACATTCTGGATCAACATCAGACATAAATCAGACTCATTATGTCCAATTAAACACAACTAGGATATCGGCTGAACCGATATCATGGAGCCGATATTCGATCCCAGTATCGGATCGGTGCATCTCTAGTCAGAACAAACTCCAAACCACAACACCAGACGTTTGGTGATAAACACTCAGGACACTATGACCTGATATTAATGAGGTAATGCAGTGTTTTTACAATAACACAAGATAATATTATATCAAAGTCTGTGTGTTTTGTAAAAGTGCAGGTTTATGGTTCAATATTATCGAACCCTAAACCTGCTCATTCTTTTATTGAAAGTATATTAAAGTGCGTATGACAGGTTTGAACATTTTTCAAATGTGTATTTATTTTGGTAGATTAACACCTGTTGTAATTATAAATGATAGTTTTACGTTAATCAAGAACAAGTTTGTGGAGAAAAATGTGAAAATCTGTAGAAAACACCAGGAAGTAGAGCAGAGTTCTAACCTGATGACATCACACTGGAGACAAAGATATTTTACATTTTATCACAAGAAACTGATTTTTATGGCTTTGTTAACACACATTTAACAAAAAAAGTGAGTTCTAGTGTTTTTTTATGGTTCAAGTTAATTTTTTTTTACATTTGAATAGTTTGGGCCCAATGTATAAACTACTGTGGCATACCAGGCTGTTTTCTAAATAATGTTTTTAGCAGTTTGGGATTAATAATATGATTTTAAACTAACATTAGCTGTAACAAAAAGTAGAAACAACCAAAACCAACAACGCCACCTGAGAAAAGGCTCAGGACCTATAAAATTAAATAAAGGCACGTAGGTTCGTTGTTGAAGACAGAGGCAGGTTAAATTGTCACAAGATCATTTATTTAAATTAGCTTTAAAGGTTTAAGTTCTTTGTTGTTGTAATCCATTTTTAGTCCATTGTTCAGTTCCATAAACACATTTTCTGTTGAGTTTCTCCATCACAGTTTCCTTGGTTTTACACAGTTCATTTGATGTTCACATTAACAGTTCAGTTTGCAAGAAGATGTCAGAAGATATAATCAAACAAAAAGACAAGACGGCAACACCAGCTCCCATTTGTCGGTGGCACCTAAAATAAAATGATTATTAACAACTGTACAAATAGGCTGACAGAGCTAGAGCTGCGCTGTTCTACGAACCTTACGCTGGGACGTTACGCTGCTCGGACTGGAAGCGCACGGCCCAGAGCCTGACATGAATGACCAATCAGAGTCAACCTATTAAGTGGCAGAGCCTGCCTGCAGGCGACACTGCTACACTACCTACCGTGATGTCATCACTGATGAACAGGAAGTACATGTTTAAAGCTAAAAATGGCCAAACTGGAATGAAATGTGAAAAATATTTAGTAAAACCTTAAATATAATGATCTTAACTACGTCTGTGTGAAATGAGTTCAACCTGTTATGGGCACTTTAACATTATCTACGTAAAACACTTCTGCTTTTCATTTAAAAATGTACATTTCTATGGCTTTTCTCACTGTAGGAACTCTTTTCAGTTCCTAGTTTTTTTTTTAGTTCCAGTTCCCATTTAGGTGTGCACACACAGCAGGAACTAAATACAAGCCCGGGGACCAGATGCAGCCCTCGAGCTCTTATAAGATCTATTTTAATCTTCTGTTATCACCAGGGATAATGTTTTTTTTGCGTGTCTTTCAGGTCTGAAGCAGCCGGCCGTCCGTTCATGTCTGACCTGTACAGCCTCCTACTGCTCCTCTCTCTCCTGCGTGTGTTTTATGTGTGTTTTATGCGTGTTTTCTTGCGTGTTTTAGGTTTGAAACAACCTGCCGTCGCTCATGTCTGACCTGCACAGCCTCGTACTGCTCGCTGCACCTGGAGCCTCACCGCTCGACGCCGTTCTACGCCTCACACACTCTGCTCGACCCCCAGGAGGCGCTGAAGGGACGCACCTGCGAGCACCACCACCGCATGTTAGAGGTAACCACGGCAACGGCAGCAAGCGGCGGCCATCTTGGGCAGGGAGAGACTCAGACAACAAACAGAAACTGAACTTTTAAACACTTTGATCATTTGTACTTTTCATATTTGTACTTTTTTGTGACCTCTGTGTGACCTCTGTGTGACCTCTCTGACCTCTATATGACCTCTGTGTGACCTCTGTGTTTCAGGTTTTCTGTCGGACGTGTCGCAGGTGTATTTGTGCCATTTGTGTTTTAGAAGAACATCGGACTCACAAAACTGTGTCTGTGCAAACGGAACGCCTCACAAAAGGAAAAACGCCTACAAACGATCAGGTAATCAATACGCCTGATCAATACACCGATCAGTGTGAGAGAGAGAGAGCAGCTCAAATAAAAAGCACTTAAAGTAGTCCCACTGAACCGTCGTTTAAGCCGCTCAAAGTCAGATTCTGTTCTGATCGATCAATATATTTTGCTTCAGAGTTGATTAGTTACATCTTTATTAGGCAGAGTTAATTAAACTGTAAATTCTCATGTAAAAGTCTGAGTCTGTGATCTAAACATGACAAGCCTGGTATTTTACAGGAAAACAAAAACAGTTTGAGGTAGGTAGTTTATTTGTAGTTAAAAACCTCATTGGAAAAGACATAAACTGGCACAAAGACACTGTGAGATCAATCAATAAATAAATAAATCAATAAACGAACAGTTTAAAAAAGTGCTGGAGTTAAAATGTAAGGTGCTGGTAACAGTTTGTGGATAAAAGCTCTCAGCCTGACCTCAGACCTACATCTAACAGAGCGATACCTCCGCCCTGATGGAAGCAGCTCAAACATGGATGAGTGGGATCTATGGAAGGTTTTGGTGCCAAATGTGCAATTTAGAATTGCAATTTTTAAATTAAGAATTCCTTAGGCCAGTGCTTCTCAAACTTTTTTTGCCCGCGCCCCCCTTGGAATAGAAAAATGACCCGCGCCCCTCCCCCGTCTGCAAAAGTACAAAAATGTGTGTCTGTGGTATTTAGGTTTAGATGCATCATTTTAACACCAAATTATATTTAAAAATGTCTAATTTGTAGTTTAATGAATAAACTCAGTTTTACACAATAATATTACCAGTGTTCATCCGTTTTAATATGTTTAGGATCAGAATGTTATTTCATTTTGTTTTAGGCTGAACAAAAATATATAAAACCAAGCTCATGGTTTTAGCTTTAGCTACTCATAGAACTATAGTTACATTGGTAATAACATTTTCAGTCCTGATGAAAACCTGGTCAGTTCTGGGATAGTCCTGGTTAAAACCAGCTCAGTGTCACTAAATACACTGTGGGAAGTGAAACAAGGCCGTTTTTAACGTTTTCAAAGTAAACATCACAAACACGTGTGTAAAAGTTCGCATCGAGGCTGATTCTCCGCGCGCATATTTAATGAAGTGTTATCGGTTTGAAGTCTTTAACTGGCCATATCTTCGTCATTTCTAGGTCTTTTTGGACGATTTAAACACTCATACAGAGCTCAGACTCGTCTCTGTCCAGCTGTCAGTACAACAGACCTTTCTTCTTCGTGTCCACTGCGATAACTACAGCAGAAAAGATCCTCTTGTGTGGACTGTTTATGAGAGAGAGAGAGAGAAGGGCGCAGCAGCAGAGCGGGGCACTTTCATTCATGCATCGTGTGCATCGAGTTGCGTTAATGCCGACAAATATGAATCACTTAATCCTACGTGGTGCGTTGGTCTCCTGTTTTATCTGCATCAGTATCTTTCTTTAGACAGGATCCTGTCCATGTTGCAGCTCCGCTCGCTGCTGCAGCTGTTGTCACCGTGGATACGGTGTTCTCTGTTTTTTCTGCTTCCACTCATAAGTGCATTTATCGGCACTGCT
>JBBPFD010000301.1:0-38744 GCA_038363315.1 Mugilogobius chulae
AAATAGTTAAAAACGATAGAGGAAGGAAGGAGATGGGAAAACACCAACACATCGTCAATATAACTAAATCTGAAATTAAAGATAGGACTGAGAGAAAACACAACCAACGTTTCATTATTAAAAAGTACTGAAAAAAAAGATAGGAAAAGAGAGATATTATCTGTAACTGTAGTCGTGAGCGTTTCCATAAATGTATCTTGGAAAAAAAAAAAGAAGAGATGAGATAAACACACACCGACGTCCAAATGTCTTGAGGAAATAAAGAGATATATTAGAGGAAAGAAACGGGTGTAAAAACCCACACACGTTCATAAAATCTGAATATAAAAGGAGGATAGAGAAAGGAGAGAGGAGAATAGAGATACAAAACGACACGGGTTTCATAAAATAAGTCGCAATAAAAAAACACACACTTTCAATTAGATAGAGATGCCACCATCCGGTGGAGATACTTGGGATCGAAATATCCGGCTGGTGTCCCGATAATCCGAGAAATCTGTTGCTTGGAGTTCGGAAGTTATCGGGGCTCCATGATATGCGGTTCAGCTCTGTATAAATTTAGACATAATGGAGGTCCTCTGATTTCCATGTCTGAGTTGAGCCGAAGAATTGTTCTCTCTTCTCTTTTTTCTTCTTTTTTCTCTTTCTCCTTCTTTCTTTTCTCTTTTCTTTCTCTTTCTTCTCACTCTCCTCTCTCTTCTCTTTTCTTTCTCTCTTTCTTTCTTCTAATTCTCTTTCTTCTTCTTCTATTTATTCTTCCTTCATTCTTTCTTCTCTTTCTCTTTCTTCTCTTCTCTCTTTCTTCTCTCTTTCTCTCTTCTCTCTTCTTCTCTCTCTCCTCTTCTCCTCTCTTCTCTTCTCTTCTCTCTTCGTCTCTTCTCTCTCTCCTTCTTCTCTCTTCTTCTCTTCTCTCTTTCTTCTCTTCTCTCTTCTCTCTTCTTTTCTTTTTCTTTCTCTCTCTCTCTTTCTTTTTCTTCTTCTCTCTTTCTTCTCTTCTCTTTCTTCTCCTCTCTCTTTCTTATCTCTTCTTCTCTTTCTCTTTCTCTTCTCCTCTCTCTTTTTTCTCTTTCTTTCTCCTCTCTCTTTCTCTCCTCTCTCTTTCTTCTCTTCTTCTTTCTTCTCTTCTCTCTTCTTCTCTTCTCTTTCTTCTCTTCTCTTTCTTCTCTTCTCTCTTTCTTCTCCTCTCTCTTTTCTCTCTTCTTTCTTCTCTTTCTCTCTTTCTTCTCTTCCCTCTCTTTCTCCTCTCGCTTTCTTCTCCTCTCTCTTCTTCTCTTCTCTCTTCTTCTCTTATCTCTCTCTCTCCCCTGCTCTCTTTCCTCTCCTTCTTCTCCTCTCTCTTCTTCTCCTCTATCTTTCTCTCTTCTTTCTCTGCTCTCTTTCTTCTCTTCTCTCTTTCTCTCTTCTCCTTTCTTTCTCTTATCTCTCTTCTCTTCCTCACGCTCTCTCTTCTTCTTTCTCATCTTCTTCTTCTCTCTCCCCTCCTGCTCTCTTCTCCCTCTCTTTCTTCTTCAAGTATCGGATTTGGGTATCGGAACTGAAAAAGCTGGATCGGGCATCACTACACGTTCATAAAGTCTGAATAAAATAACATACACGTTCATAAAGTCTGCAGGAGAGACAAACCACTAGATCAGGGTCTTATTTATAAAAGATTGTGTAAAAAATCTAATAGGAAAAGTTACCAGGGATTCCTGACAGGCGCTGCACCTGCCACATGATCACTGACAGGTGCAGGTCTCATCTGCAGTGAGCAGTTTTATGTTCCTCTTTACAAAAGCTCACACAGATAATCTCTGCTCCAGTTGTTTCATTTATGTTTCTAAAGTCACAGACCTTTGTGACTTTGCAGCGGCTCAACTTGAAGTAAAGTTAACATGGGAAATAAGAGTTCTGATAGAGTTCTGATGCTTTCACCACATGTGCACCATCTACTGCACCTTAAATAAACCCCCGCGGTGAAGCTCTTAAAAAAGCTGCTTCAAATGTAAGACTTTTTAAAGACCCACAGAGAGATTGAGAGTGAAAAATTCGACATAAACATGAGCTGATCATGAGTGAGTTTGAGGAGAAGAGGAACACTCTGCAGCTGGACACATCTTTGCTTCTGTCAGACACTTTTGAAACACGTTGGCCTACTTAATAGATATGGAACCACTGCTTTGATGCAGCTGTAGAGATCGTTAAACTTGTGAAAGGAGGAAAAGTGGGCCTCATTCTTGTGTCACATTTGTAAATCCTGTAGTCACACACAGGCGGAGGTAAGGACGTGTCTGCGCTGTGGTCTGGGGTTTGTGGAGAGGCTCTGTGGTTTAACACATCCATGTCCAAAGGGTTTAGGAAGAAGTGACGACTAGGGATGCACCGATCCAGCTTTTTTCAGTTCCGATACCGATCCCGATACTTCAGAATGAAGCATCTGCCGATATCGGTATCAACCGATACTTGTGTAACGACTGAAATAGTTCTTTGGTCCTTTTCAAAACATAAGACTTTTGATCATAATAGTGTTATTTATACTGTAAGACACAACTGAACAACTTAAGAAGAAGAGAGAGAAAGAGACAGAGAGAAGAGGAGAAAGAGAGAAAGGAAAGAGAGCACAAGAAGAGATAGAGAAGAAAGAGAGAGAAGAGAAGAAAGAGAGAGGGAAAGAGAGGGAGAATGAGAGGAGAGAAAAAAGAGAGCGAGAGAAGAGAAGAGAAAGAAAGAAAAGAGAATAAAGAGAGAGGAGAGAGAGAGAGAAGAGAGAGCACGAGAGGAGAGAGAAAGAGCACAAGGAGAGAAAGAGAGAGAGAGAAAGAGAGAAGAAAGAGAAGGAGAGCAAGAGGAGAAAGAGAGAGAAGAGATAGAGAGGGAAAGAGCGCGAGGAGAGAGAAAGAAAGAACGAAAGAAAGAAGAAAAAAGAGAAGACAGTAGTAGAGAGAAGAAGAGAGAAAGAAAAGAGAAGAGAGAGGAGAGTGAGAAGAGAGAGAAAGAAAAAGAGAAGAAATAAAGAGAGAGAGAGAAAGAATAAAATGTCAAACATTATGAGACGTTCTGGATCAACATCAGACATAAATCAGACTCATTATGTCCAATTAAACACAACTAGGATATCGGCTGAACCGATATCATGGAGCCGATACTCGATCCAGCTAAATGTCCAGGATCGGCACCGATATTCGATCCCAGTATCGGATCAGTGCATCTCTAGTGACGACTGAAGAAAAGACAGTGGACATGAGCTTGTGTGTGTGTGACGCGACTGCTCCCTAAACTGTGTCCAGTGAACATTTAATGTAGCCTAGAGACACTGCGATACTGCTGCAGCGGGAATCATACAGAGCACCTGTAATAGCACGCATCTTTGAACCACATAAACATCTAGCATGTTCTAAAGTCATATTTGCCTGTTTCAAATGTTCCTCAAACATGACTGTCTCTCCTCTCACCTGTCTTCTGCCTCTGAGTCGTGTTTCAGTGACGTCCGTCTCACATACGCTTCGTCTAAAATGTTTTCATGTTCAGTCTGTTTGCTTTATAAATGAGATCCTGGTCTTGATTCCAGTCCCAGTCCTCACAGCGATGCAGATGATGTCCTGCAGAACCGCTCCAGTCCTCTCCTCGGTCTCTGTCTCAGTCCCAGTCCCAGTCCTGGTTCTTACCCTGATTCCGTCCGTACTCCGTTAACCACCCGGAGATGCAGATGACGTCCTGCAGAACCGCTTCAGTCCTCAGTCCTCTCCTCAGTCTCAGTCTCTGCCTCAGTCCCAGTCCTCACCCTGGTTCCGTCCGTACTCCGTCAACCACCCGCTGATGCAGATGACGTCCTGCAGAACCGCTCCAGTCCTCAGTCCTCGTCTCGGTCTCAGTCCCAGTCCTGGTCTTGGTCCTCACCCTGGTTCCGTCCGTACTCCGTCAACCACCCGGAGATGCAGCTGACGTCCTGCAGAACCGCTCCAGTCCTCTCCTCGGTCTTTGTCTCAGTCTCTGCCTCAGTCCCAGTCCCAGTCCTCACCCTGGTTCCGTCCGTACTCCGTTAACCACCCGGAGATGCAGATGACGTCCTGCAGAACCGCTCCAGTCCTCAGTCCTCTCCTCGGTCTCTGTCTCAGTCTCAGTCCCAGTCCCGGTCCCAGTCCTCACCCTGATTCGTCCGTACTCCATTAACCAGCCGCTGATGCAGATGACGTCCTGCAGAACCGCTTCAGTCCTCAGTCCTCTCCTCAGTCTCAGTCTCAGTCCTCTGTCCCAGTCCTTCACCTTGGTTCCGTCCGTACTCCGTTAACCAGCCGCTGATGCAGATGACGTCCTGCAGAACCGCTCCAGTCCTCTCCTCGGTCTCTGTCTCGGTCTCAGTCCCAGTCCTGGTTCTCACCCTGGTTCCGTCCGTACTCCGTTAACCAGCCGCTGATGCAGATGACGTCCTGCAGAACCGCTCCAGTCCTCAGTCCTCTCCTCGGTCTCTGTCTCAGTCCCAGTCCCAGTCCCGGTCCTGGTTCTTACCCTGGTTCCGTCCGTACTCCGTTAACCACCCGCTGATGCAGATGACGTCCTGCAGAACGGCTTCAGGCAGATGCTCCAGAACCACGTCCTCCGTCACCTCCAGCTCGTCCTCGGCCCCGAGCTCGGCCCCCAGAGCGTCCAGGATCAGGATGGGAGGCACCGGTTTGCTGTAGCGAGTGAGGAGACTGTGGAACTCTGCCTCCAGGTGCTCTTTCCCCTTCTCAAACAGAGACTTCTGCAGCAGACAGAGAGCGACACAGGTCAGGAGGAGGAACAGAGCTTAAACTGAAGGTACAATTAAACACATCCCACTGTGTTGCGTTTAAAGACAGACAGTTGTACGTACCACCGTGTTGAGTTCAGGGCTGTCGGGGTTATTGTCCTGGAAATACTCCACTGCTTTCTGGATCTTAGCGATGCAGGCCAAGTACTCGTCCAAACGGCCTGTGGGACTGAGAACACACAAGACAAGAGTCTCTTTAAATATTCATATACATCACTACAGACTACACTTAGGAAAACAAATAAACTAGACATTGTAGAGCAGATTGTTACATTAATATTCTGCCCCTGGTCTAACCTTAAAGGGATGTTTTTGGTCATTTAGAGAACCTTATTACATGTGCAGAACCTGACAGTGGAGCAGAGCAAGTTCACAGGAAAATATTACAGATCTATCCTAATTTTATTATTTATTTAGTTAGTCATTATTAAACTATATCAATATAAATATTTGTTAACAAAAAAGTCAGTCTGGGCTTCTATAAGTTTGTATTTTTCCTTTAATAACATGTCGACCTAAAGTTATAATAAAAAATGTTGATCTGTGTGTGAAAAGTTTAAGAAACTCAAAAGCAGCGGTGTGTCCTTGTTCATTCATTCATTCATAATCCTTTTGAATGAGACACAACTGTCCATATCCAGACTCACGAGCTCATGATCCTGGTGTGACTCTGCAGAGGGTTTTTAGTGTCTTTAGTGTCTACAGTCCAGGACAGACGAGTGCAGGGTTGTGTCCACTTCAGTCTGGTCTCTGGTCTCTTCATGGTCCAGGTAAAGTCCAGCGCGGGGCTCTGGTCTGGACTGTTCCAAACGGTTCTGTGCGCTCTTCCTCGTGTCCACACACGGTGTTCACCACAGTAAAGTCAGCAGGCTTTACAGTGGGTAAAGCCTGTTATGAGTGAGCACAACCACCTTTCATCCAAAAAGCTCAGAAGGGACCAGACCGCACGCATCGGCGTACTCTCCTGGCTCATCTCATGAGTGTCACACTGACACTGTCCCACGTTCACTCTCACATCTGATTATTTTTTATATTAAGTCAACAGTTTTATGTAAAAGAAAATACACATTTTAGACAAAGTTGTTAAAGCCTCATGAGAATAGACTTTGACCAAATAGATTTCTATTTGTAAAGTTAAATCTGTAAACATGTAAAAACTGCCCACCCAACTGAAGTGCACCAGATAACGAACCAAGCGCTCCCTGCTCAATCACAGCAGCCCTCTCCACTCCTCATGTAATCTCCTCACCTGTGCCATTTTCATTATTCCAAACAGACTTCAGCTCAAAGGTTCAACCAAAGACACTACTGGTAACTATACATCTCTCCAAATGGACAGTATTAATAAATACATTTCCTGCACTTTTTATTTGATCTTTGTTTCATTCAGACTCAGTTAAAGTGATTATTTGTTTGCAGTCTGTTTGTTTCTTGGATATATTCTTTGGGGTTTTCACAATGTTAGTCTTATGATTATGTTTTAGTTAAAACTATTGTTTAAAAATATAAGTATTTGATTTAAATTCATTAATTTTATGAACATTTGTTTATTAAACTGTTAAAAGGTAAAAGTTTAAGTTAAAACATAAGTTAAAAACAATCTTTGTTAAAACACTTTGTTAAATATAAATATTTGATTAAAACATTAGTTAAATAATTAATTGATTTCATGTGTTTAGTTAAAAATGTTTGATAAAATGGTACAATTTGAATAATTTAGAATCCTTTTTGTTTAAAAATATTAATTTAGTTAATTTATTGTACATTTGATTTAAAAACAATATACTGGTCAGCCATGATATAAAGACTGGTTAAAATGGTTATGTACTTCAAAATGTTTTCATTATCATCGTCTAATGTACATTTTGTTGTTTTGTAGGTTTTCAACCTACTCAGTCCTACTGCTGTAAAGAAATGAACTGAAAACTCATTTAAAACAAAAGAAAAGAAAGAAAACAAAACAAAAATAAAGCAATGGAAACTGAATTGAGTTGTCCCAGCGTCACTTTGTGTGGAACCAGCTATTTCAAGTTTGGGCAGGAGCTGAATGATCTTTAAAAACTTGACAGTTGAAAACCAGGCTGTAAAAGGAATTTTCATAGATGGAAAAGAGACTGGAGAGTCTGCAAAAGCAGGGAGAGCCCACTGGCTCAGTGGAAGTAAAAAAGTCTCAACTACTGGACAGTGTGGATGAAAAAATATGTCGTGAGCTACACCTGACAACATATGATACAGCTGCTGATATGTTTCGAGTGCTGGAAAATAGATATGGAAACAAGTCTACTATTGCGCTGGAAATAATTGAGGAACTTGAGAGAATCCCAGTCCTGAGAGCAAACCAGCCAAGGAGAGTAATTGAACTCATACAAGCAGTTGAAAAGGCCCTAGCTGACCTGACAGAGCTTGGCAATACTGGGGCTATTAAAAATCCCCTGGTCACTAAATCTATAGAGAGTAAACTCCCTGATGTTATAAAGAGAGACTGGCTGGTCTTTATGGTCAATTCTGCCAATGGAGTTACACCAGACAATCACTTTGAAAGTCTTCTCAAATTCCTGAAAACACAAGAGGAAATAATGGAGAAATTAGAGCAACTTGGAGTAAGTGAAAAAATAGACAAAGACAAAACTGAGAAGAAGTTTGAAAAGAGACATGCTTTCACTCGTTCTACAAGAAAAAATCAAGGCTGCATTGTGTGTGGAGATTTAAGACATGGAGATAAAATATTCTTTTGCAGACAGTTCAAAGCCATGAATGTAACTGAAAAGCTGAGCATTTTGAAAAAATTGGGAGCATGCAAGAAGTGTTTGGGAAGTCATGAAGAGGATGATGAATGTACAAATACTTATCTGTGCAGAAACAAAGACTGTAAAAAGGGCAGCTCCTCAGATCATCATTTTTTCCTCTGTCCAAAAGGAGAATTTAAAAGGAGCGAAGCAGACAAAAACAGGAGGAAATGCAAGCTTACAGAGGAACAAGAGAAATTCATGGCTGAGCTCTCACCTGAAATGGCAGAAAAATGCAGAAGAGCCTTCTCAAACATGGCTGCATCCACTAACAACACAGAAAGTGAAACTAACGGGCTGATGGAGGCGTATGGACTAAAAGAGCCACCTGTTATCTTAATGCTGTTGGAGGTCACTGCAAATGCAGGCCAAAAAGTTGGAACTTTGATAGATTTGGCCTCCGATACGAACTATATCACTCACCGAGCGGCTGAAAGATTAAATCTGGAAAGTGAGAAGATAACATTAGTCGTCCATGGTGTGGGGGAATGGCAATAAAAGTCAACACAAAGAGATATCTATTAAAAGTGAGAGTTAAGACCTCCAGAGGAACAGAAAAAGCACATCAACTTGTCTGCTATGGCCTCAGTGAAATTGCAAAGGTTCACAAAGTCATCCAACCACAGCAATTGAAAAGATTCTTCCCAGAAGTTAACCTGGAGGATCTTAAAAGACCAGACACCATTGAGCTACTAATAAGTCACAGAGAAGGTCGTCTTGCTCCACAAAGACTCAAAGTGGTTGGGGATTTGGTTCTGTGGAGCAGTCCACTCGGCATAACTGTGGGAGGAGCTCATCCAGACCTGTGTGAAGAAGTTCATGTAGCAGCACACAGGTCAGAAACACACTTTGCCCGCTCCATGCGCACGGCTGCAGTGAAATATGAAGAAGTCACTCGTCCCAGAGAAGTCAAAGCTGAAAGCAAAAGTACAGTTGCTCACAAAGAATTCATTGATTGGTGGAAATGGGAGAGCATAGGAGCAGCTTGTGAACCAAAGTGTGGTGGATGTCGATGTGGTAATTGTCAACCTGGAGGAAAAGACATGACAATAATGGAGGAGAAAGAGCTGGAAATCATCAAACAAGGCCTGACCTATGTACAAGCAGATGCCCACAGTGATGCTCCACACTGGGACACAAAATATCCCTGGATTGCAGATCCTACCTCTCTTCCCAATAATCGTTGTGGTGTGGAAGCAACTTTTCTGAGAACTGAAAGACAGTTAAGCAAAGAGCCTGAATGGAAGACCGCTTACACAGCCCAAGTGCATGAAATGCTGCAGAGGAGAGCAGCAGTAAGACTCACAGAGGAGATGCTGAGCAGCTGGAGAGGACCAGTGTGGTATGTGAGCCATCTAGTAGCACCAAATCCTCATTCTGTAACCACTCCTGTACGGTTAGTATGGAACAGCAGTCAAAAGTTTAAAGGTCTGAGTATGAATGATATCCTGCTGAAAGGGCCTGATGTTCTAAATCCCATACGTGCTGTTTTACTAAGGTTCAGAAGAGGAGTGTATGCTGCTTTGGGAGATATTAAGAAAATGTATAACTCTGTGTGGCTGGAGGACCAAGAGATGCATCTCCACAGATTCCTCTGGAGGGACCGCCCAGAAGAAAAAATCAGTGAGTATGCTATCACCAGAGTTAATATTGGAGACCGTCCCGCAGGCTGTATTGCTCAATTGGCAATGCGTGAAACAGCAAAGCTGCCAATGTTTGCCCACTTTGAGGAAGAGCGAAGAATCCTGGAAGAGGATAGTTATGTCGATGACATATTAACATCAAACAATGACCTGAACCAGCTGCACAAAAACACAAAGACAGTGGAAGAGATCTTACAAGCTGGAGGATTCTTCTTAAAACCATGGGTCCTATCAGGTCAAAGTGGGAGGCAGAAGGCTTGTCCAGAGGAGGGCGCACCAGCATCAGGTAAAAATAAAGTCTTTATACTTCCAAACCAGATGAGAGAAGAGGACAATAAAGCCTTGGGAGTTGGTTACCTGGTAAAAGAAGACAAACTGTACGTGATGACATCGATTAACTTTTCAAAAAGAAAAAAGAAAATGAGACTGGGTCAAAATCTACATGAAGACGAAGTAAAAACAAATACTCCAAATCCACTCACGAGGAGAGAACTTCTCAGCCAAGTAGCAAGCCTCTATGATCCCATTGGCCTCGTCACACCAATCAAACAAAAAGGAGCCATTCTGGTGAGAAAAGCTTTCCAAGAAGCCAGAAGTGGAGGTAAATCAGGTGACACATGGGATCAACCACTTTCTGATAAACTTAGAGAAGAGGCAATAGAGCTATTCCAGGAGTATGTGCGCCTTGGCCAAATCACATTTCACAGGAGCCTAACACCACCTGGCTGGAGTGGAAAACCCCTGGGTATAACTTTCTCTGATGGAAGTGACAAAAGCTATGGTGCAGTGGTGTACTTCAGATGGGAGACGGAGCAAGGGGTCCAAGTAAGACTTGCAGAATCCAAAGCTAAACTCACTCCACTTGACCAAAAAGGAGAGCCAGTCAAAGCAGAAATATGTGGTGCAGTGTTTGCAACTCGTCTCAAAAAGTACATTGAAAAGCACAGCAGAATGGATATTGAAAGATGGTACCACCTACTGGACAGCCAAACTGTGCTTGGAGCTATTCAGCGCGACAGTTATGGGTACCAAACTTTCTTTGCAAATAGAGTTGGTGAAATACAGAAAGCTGGACCTGTCACAGACTGGTGGTGGATACCAGGAGACCTTAATATTGCGGACAGCATCACAAGAGGAGCATCTCCTGAGCATCTCCAGGAGGAGTCAGAGTGGCAAAATGGACCAAAATTTCTGTTGCAACCTATTAAAGAATGGCCCATAAAATCTGCCAAAGACATTGCTGTGTGTGCAAAAGAAGGCATTGCAAAGCTCCAAAGGAAAGCATTCTCAGCTGCAATGACAAGAGCTCAATCCAAGCGATTAAAAGAAGAGGAAATGGACAAAGAGAATGAAACAAATCATCTACCAGAGGCCACTGACGGACTAAAAGAAAAGGTCAGTCAAGTCAAAAATGTCTCATTTAAACTGGTTGCCAAACAACTGATTCAAGAGAGAAGATACAGCAATCTCACCAAACTGGTCAGAGTCATTGCATGGGTGAAAAAAGCTGCTGCAAAGTGGAAGCTCACACTGAAAAATGTAAGCGCCAAAAAAGATAAAGTGACAGTGAAGATCTCCAAAAAAGACGCCAAACAAGCAGCAAGTCAAGCTGTGTTAAATGTTGGAGAGTGTGAAGATGCACTAAGAGATGTGTTTCTGATGGCACAAGAAGGCGCTGTATTCAGTGACACCACCCTGAACAGACTAGTTGTGTTTAAAGATAAAGACACTGGACTTCAGGTATGTGGAGGACGCATCCAGACTTTTAATGATGACAAAAAGGCAGTCCCAATCTTACCATATGACTCATGGATTTCCACGCTGCTTGCCCGTGAAGCCCATAAAGCAAATCATGAAGACATCGCTGGAACACTCCTGCGTATGAGGACAAAAGCTTGGGTCGTGAGAGGCAGAAAACTGGCCAAGAAAGTTGTGGACAGCTGTGTGATGTGCAGAAAAAACAGAGCAAGAAAATGTCAGCAGATTATGGGTGATCTTCCGCCAGAGCGCACACAACCCGCCAGACCATTTGAGTATACAGGCATTGATCTGTTTGGGCCCTATGAAGTCAGAGATGAGACTCGTAAGAAGGTGAGACTCAAGGTGTGGGGTATCATCTTCTGCTGCATGTCATCTAGGGCTATACACGCAGATCTTGTAAGTGACCAATCAACTGAAGGATTTTTATTGGCTTATCAAAGATTCACGGCCCTAAGAGGACACCCAAAAAAGCTGTGGTCAGATGCTGGAAAAAACTTCATTGGAGCTAAATCTGCGCTTACCGACATGTACCTGTTTCTGGACCAGCTGGACAAGGCACAGATCCAAAACGAAGCCTTGAAATATGGGACAGAGTGGAGCTGGAAAATACACCCTGCAGACTCCCCCCATAGAAATGGAGCGGCAGAAGCAGCTGTAAAGATTGTCAAACGAGCACTGCACAACATAGGAGGAGATGGAGTTTTTACATGGGGAGAATTTCAAACATTTCTTTATATGGCAGCTAACCTGGCTAACGAGAGACCAATAGATGCCAGAACTCAAAGCCATGAAGACTGCATAAGTTACATAACTCCTAACTCTCTATTGCTTGGAAGAGCTAGTCCAAGAGGTGACAACTGCAGTTTTGACTTTGAAGGATATTCACTGAAGAGACTTAGACTTATCCAAACAGAAGTGAACAGATTTTGGAAAAAGTGGAGTCAGCTGACTGGACCAAATTTGTTTGTCAGAAGTAAGTGGCACTCAAAAGAACGAAATGTGGCCATTGGAGACATCATTTGGATTGCAGACCAAAATGCTTTAAGAGGTCAGTATAAGCTTGCCCGAGTGGTCAGTGTTAACAGTGACAAAAAGGGAATTGTGAGAGATGTACATGTAAGAACCTACCCAAGTTACCCTGTGCCTATTGTAAAGTCTGGAGGACAAGCAAACAAAAAGGTAAAGAAACTTCAAACCAAACTACCCTCTACAATACTTCACAGAGATGTCAGGCGCATTATTGTGTTATTACCAATAGAAGAACAAAAGAGCACTGTAATAACAGGACCCGATGAGAAAGATGGTGTGACCTCCTTCGGTTCAAGAACCAGGAGCTCAAGTGGGAGGTGTAAAGTTAAATCTGTAAACATGTAAAAACTGCCCACCCAACTGAAGTGCACCAGATAACGAACCAAGCGCTCCCTGCTCAATCACAGCAGCCCTCTCCACTCCTCATGTAATCTCCTCACCTGTGCCATTTTCATTATTCCAAACAGACTTCAGCTCAAAGGTTCAACCAAAGACACTACTGGTAACTATACATCTCTCCAAATGGACAGTATTAATAAATACATTTCCTGCACTTTTTATTTGATCTTTGTTTCATTCAGACTCAGTTAAAGTGATTATTTGTTTGCAGTCTGTTTGTTTCTTGGATATATTCTTTGGGGTTTTCACAATGTTAGTCTTATGATTATGTTTTAGTTAAAACTATTGTTTAAAAATATAAGTATTTGATTTAAATTCATTAATTTTATGAACATTTGTTTATTAAACTGTTAAAAGGTAAAAGTTTAAGTTAAAACATAAGTTAAAAACAATCTTTGTTAAAACACTTTGTTAAATATAAATATTTGATTAAAACATTAGTTAAATAATTAATTGATTTCATGTGTTTAGTTAAAAATGTTTGATAAAATGGTACAATTTGAATAATTTAGAATCCTTTTTGTTTAAAAATATTAATTTAGTTAATTTATTGTACATTTGATTTAAAAACAATATACTGGTCAGCCATGATATAAAGACTGGTTAAAAATGGTTATGTACTTCAAAATGTTTTCATTATCATCGTCTAATGTACATTTTTGTTGTTTTGTAGGTTTTCAACCTACTCAGTCCTACTGCTGTAAAGAAATGAACTGAAAACTCATTTAAAACAAAAGAAAAGAAAAGAAAACAAAACAAAAATAAAGCAATGGAAACTGAATTGAGTTGTCCCAGCGTCACTTTGTGTGGAACCAGCTATTTCAAGTTTGGGCAGGAGCTGAATGATCTTTAAAAACTTGACACTATTATTAGACTTTTATTCCAAACTGAAGCTGCTGCTACAGTAACTTTTGCCTGCAATATTAATGCACTGCTCACTTGTCGCAGACGTGACACATCTCAGGTTCACTGTAGGCTGGGCAATAGTGTGATAAAAATCAAATTGTGAGCTCATATCTTTGGGCTTCTTTTTTTGAAGTTACTTTTGGAATGTGTTTTAAGTCATAAAAGGAATTCATCTTAGCAATTTTTCAGGTTTAAGTTATTATTATCAATTATAAAACTGAAACATGGATTTGTAGCATGTTTTTCATGTCTTAAAGTCGTTATTAATGTAAGAAAACACATGATTTTGCAAAATGTTATAATTAATTGATTCTTTTATTAATTTTTTGATTGTAGGGCTGAGTTTGCTTGTTTCTCTCTGAAAAATTGGCAACACTAGTGAGATTTTAACAGCTGGATTTAGCTGTCGATGAACTGTACTTACTTCAAAGACAATAGGAAAATAAATGGTCTAAAACAATCCTGATAAAATCAAAATCGTGATATTAATCTTTTGCCGTATCGCCCAGCCCTAGTTCACTGAATGAAACGGTGCCTCACATCTGGAGCCACACCTCCTACACTGACAGAGTAAAGAGAGAGACAGAGTCTAGTGGCCAACAGAGGAATAACTAAGACCTGCGCTAGCGTTGTGGGGAAATAGGACCCTTCAGATTTGACCTCATCAAAGAGCCGTTTGGACACTGTTTTTAAGGCACATTCACGTGTCAGGACCAGTGTCGGATCAAACTCTGAGGTCGTAAAGAACAAGCTCACATTCACAGACTCACCGCTCTCTGATGATCCTGTCGGTGTCTTTGGCCACGTGATAATACCCGATCACATGATCCATGCAGCTCAGAGTCTTGTCCACGTTCTCCTGGAGCCGCTGCAGGTTTTCTGTTTGTTTATGAACCGGGATGATGGAGTTTTCCAGCTGCATCAGACGACTCTCGAACGACGACAGGATGGACACCTCAAAACATCACAGGCACATGTTTATTTATTATTTATCACAACAAGGACGAGTGCTGCGTCCAAGGAAACTGAGAACTGGGATGTTTCCAGAGGTGGAACCAAGTCTCAAGTAAGTCTCAAGTCTTTCACCTCAAGTCCAAGTCTGTCTTCCACAGAGCAAATGTTTTTCAGCAGAAACACGTGTGAGTGTGTTCTTACCATTCCCTTTGTGAGCTGGTCACTTTTCTCCAGGTTTTCTCTGATGAACGACAGCGTCTCCTGCTCCTAAAACACACATTTTACACAATATTATTATAAAAAAGGAGTTACAGTCTTGTGAACAGAGATGGCAAAAGTACAAAGTTCACAACTCAAGTAAAAGTTCAGTTACTTGTGGTAAAAGTCAAACTTCTGCTGAAACTGCTTTACTTGAGTAAAAGTATAAAAGTAAACGTGTGTAAATGTACTTCAGTAAAAAAAAGTAAAAAGTACAATCACACTGTTAAAGATGATTCTCTAGTCTCAGTTAAACTACTAGAATACTAGACATTTTACAGCTTATTTCACTCTCTCAAGATATTTCTGATGTTTCAAGAGATTTTGAGTTTGAATCAAATTTGCCAATGTGGCGAGTAAATCTTAAGTCATTAGCAAATAATTTGAAACTAATTCATTGAAACAAGTTATAAAATTTAGGTTTATCAAGTAACAGCACCTTAATCAGAAAAAACACCAATAATAAAGGTAGGGGTGTCAAATTAGTGCATTAATTGAGATTAATTAATTACAGACATATTAATCTAGTTAATTTGTTTAATCGCATTAATCTATTTTGAAATCTTTAACTTCATTGTTTCTATCTGTGAGTTGTAAAGTTACATAAGAGTTGTTCAAAACACTTCCTAAAGTCTTCATTTTTTGTAATATATTCATATTTCCATCTGCAACAATAATGTCATTATTAAATTGGATAAAAACAAAACAAAAACATTTAAGTTGAGTGTTTTTCTCAGTATTTTTAGGTGAGATTAAAATAGATTAATTAATTACAGATCATAATTGATTAATCTCTTCCATTTTTTAATCGTTGGGAGCACTAATTAAAGGTTAAAATCCAGAATTACAAGACATGTAACCAATGAATGTAGAAATACGTTTTTTGCAGTGTCAAAGTTGGTCTCTAATGTTGTGACTTTATAGTAAATTAAATATAATTCACTGAGTTTTATCATTTGGTAAATAGTAAATATAAGGTTTTTAGAGATTCACTGAAGAAAAGCAGGTCTGATCTGGTATTAAGAGGAAAATATTTGGGCTCATAAGTAACTCACTGTTGTTGTTTTTTTATGTAGGGAGTACAAACGTAAGAATTAAAAGCAAAAGTTTCCAGATTTTGTAATACTCAACTAAAGTACAGATACTCAAGAAAACTACTAGTACAGTACTGGAATAAAAATACTTAGCTACTTGTCATCTCTGCTTGTGAATGCAAAAGTTTCAGTGCGAATAAACTGGATTATACTGACATTTAAGGACATTTCAGATTTAATTACAACATTCTTATTCAGACTTATTTGTACATTTTACTAGACATATCTCACACAAATGTTGAGCCCACGAGTTATTACAGATTTATTCTAAACTTTAACACTAATTACGCTTTGGTGACGTTGTGTTTTTGCAATTAGAAAAGCAAACTGACATTTATCTTGGGAAATGCTAAATCCTTGTTATTTTTTATGTTTTGGACATTAAAACATGACATATTTAGATGTAATTACGCTTAGTTATTGAGAATATTTATTGGTTTGTCTAATTTCAATGACTTTGACAATGTTTTCAAGGGTTTCCAGCAGCGCAGGTGACGTTTAAAACCAGTAAAATGTCATAAAGCTGCGTTTAGCTTTAGCATTAGCTTTAGCATTAGCTCGGACCTGCTTCAGTTTGTCTTCGATCTCTCGTTTCCGAGCGGAGTCCTCTGTGGGAATCATCCTGGAGCCGAGGCCCATCTATCCCCAGTCTGCGGCGGAAAAAACACAATTTATTCACATTAAACCCAGAGAAAGGCTCGTTTTACTGCTGCTAAGGCTAACGATGCTAACGAAGCACAAACAAACGGACTTCCGGCTGTACTTCCGGTTCCTCCGCTCGTTTCTCCACAGAAGAGGCAGCTCTCCTGGCGGAAAGAAGACAATTATAAACCTGAAATCAGATAAAATATTGAGTGAAATCTTAAATATAATCTATGTTTTGGCGAAAATGTGGTTTATCTGGTCACACGCTCTTTAAATCTCACTCTAAACACTTTTAGATAGTATTTCTTCCACACTTCTGTCCTCAGGTCTTGTCTTGTTTGTTTCTGTCTCTTTCTTTTCCTTCTCAAGTTTCAACATTAATCTGTGAGATCAGATTAAACAGATTTAACTGGATCATTTATCATTTTGTAGGTTTGGAGAACCTTTCCAGCCAGAATGGAAGTAGAGCAAGAGTTTCTGTCACTGTGAAGTTTTATTTACGTCAGAAGTAAGATTTTAACACGTGTTTCTTCAATTATATTAGTTTTGTTTCTAAAATTATCTGTACTTTACTTGAGTATTTAAAAATCTGGTGACTTTTTACTTTTATTCCTGACATTTTTCGAGAAGTATCTGTACTTTCTACTCCGACATTTTAAAAACAGTGAGTACTTTGTGAGCCATTAACGTCATTTATCACTTGACAAAAAGTAAATAAATATAATAATAATTTTGGACACTCAAACACATTACCAACTTTGTGAACTGCAAAAAAAGTATTGAAAAATGTATTTCTAAATGAGCTAAAAAGTCCTATTTTAATCTTTCTTTTTGGTATTTTTTCTGGTGTTGTCTGACTTGATGGACACAGATTATTTGACTTGTTTCAAATGTTTCTGTCTTATCCCATAAATTAAATATTTGCTAATGTTCATCAGCATTCAAATTTTTGTAAAAGTCCTGAAAAAAGTGAAATATTCTGACAAATTTTGCAATTTATATTTTAATCACGTTAAAGCACTAAAATAAGATAAATGTTGTGGATTCTAGCAGTTTTAACCAACACTAGATCAATAGACTTGGCACTTTTGACTTTCTATTCAGTACATTTACACACGTTTACTTTTCTACTTTAGCTCAAGTAGAAGAGTTTCAGCAGGACTTTGCCTTTTACCAGAGTCGTTATTTAGTAAGTTATTGTACTTTTACTTCAGTAGTGAACTTCAGTACTTTTACCATGTCTGGCTTCTTTCCACGCAGATGGATTAAACATAAAGTGTGGCTTCAACACTGGTTTAGAGGCAGTGTTACTCCTCTGGCGAACAAAAGACAATTATAAATCTCGTCTAATCTGTTCAAATATAGACTGTTTCCAACCTTTTACTCTCGAGTCTTTACAAGTCCAAGTCTTTGCAGCGACTTTGGGTTTGTTTGTTTTTAAGTCATAAAAGGAATGAGTTGTAGCAATTTTTCAGATTTGCTTTGTTAAAATATTTCAATTTTCATTTCTAAAAGTCGTTATTATCATAAAAATACTTCTGTGTCATTTTAAGCCAGCATTTCAAAAAAAGAAGAGAATACAAAAGCAACAATTGTCAGTACTGTATTCCATTAGTTTATCTATAAGCACAACTTAGGGGGCACTTGGGACAAAAAAGGTTGGGAACCACTTTTGATTCTGTTATTAACTTTTTATTGAAGG
Organism: Mugilogobius chulae; assembly: GCA_038363315.1. Taxonomy (NCBI): domain Eukaryota; kingdom Metazoa; phylum Chordata; class Actinopteri; order Gobiiformes; family Gobiidae; genus Mugilogobius; species Mugilogobius chulae. Next base: position 17,946 of record JBBPFD010000301.1, read on the forward strand.
GCTGAGTTGCTTGTTTCTCTCTAAATTGGACATGGTGATTTGACATGATTGTATTTACTCAAAGACAAAAGAAAATAAACAATCAAAGAACATGATCAATCTAAATCTGCGCCAAGAAAATGTGATGTTACAGCTTACTAAATCAACCTTTCAGTTGGACACACTTTCCTGAATAGCCACACTTCTGTCCTCAGGTCCTGTCTTTGTCTGCCTTCTGTCCTCTCTCCTCCTTCTCTCTTTTGTCTCTCTCTCTCTTTTGTCTGCGTCTGTGTGTCTGCAGGAATGTCTCTCTTGTGTGTTTTTCGGACCCTCCAGGCTCCATCTGCTGCTCCTGGACCCACACCAATCCTTCACAGAATCACCAGGACAGCAGCTGGACCAGACAAAGCCAGAGTCATCAGGGTCCTGCTGCTTTGGGCCTGAGGCGGAGCAGGTCTGAGCTCTCACACAACAATGGACACACTTCAGGACACACTCCAGTCAGTTTGGAGGAAAGGATTAAGTCTCTGTTATAAAACACATTTTAGATTGTTAAGCCTTTGTTACAGAAAATCTTATTATTGTTGTCTGCAGAAATACTATGAGCTGCAACAGGTCATTCTCCTCTTAGATAAAAAAAGAAGTTATTTGTAATTCTTGTCAAACTCTTCTATAAGATAAGACAGTAGTGAACATAGAAACACACAAACCAAACAAAGAACCAGGTTTCAGTCATGAAAGTCTGTTCAATCTCAAACAAGATATTCAAAGTTTGATGTGGTCAGGTTAATATTCACACATTTTGTACATTTGCTTTATCATGCTGTTGTGCAGACTGGTCTGTTTCATTTATTTGACAGAATTTGTTTAATCAGTGTAACTTAGTTACTGTAATTAGATTAAATCTAATAGTAGTGTAACTTATTCACTGCAAAATACTTGTAATTACATTACAGGTATTAACAAAATACTCTTAGTTACTTTTAAGTAAACAAATCTACAAAAGTGACCTATTGTGTCAGATAAAACGACTCAGAGACAGATCAGCGCTGAACAGGAACAGAATCATTTTAATGTTGATTTGACTGAATGAGTTGTTAAGTGACTCTTTGTTGTTTGTCTTTGTTTAAATGACAAAATAAAATTATAAATCACATTTTTGGTCGATGTTTGCATGTTTGATATACACAAAGTAATCCTAAAGTATGTAACTAAAATACTTTCTTCAGGCAGTAACTAAGTAGTCTGACTAATTACATTTTTAAAAAGTAATAACTAATGAGTAACTAATTATTTTTTCAATACTTTTTCTCCAACACTGTTGTAATTAATTCATTAATTTTGTTGTTTTTTTTGGCCTTTATTAATAAATAATTATATAATAATGCATTAGATTTAGACGCTTCACATTTTGCATTATTCATTCACTCTACACTGGGTAGTGGTAAGCTACTATTGTAGCCACAGCTGCCCTGGGGCAGACTGACAGAGTGACTTTTGTGGAACTAATCAGGTTAAAAATAAATAAATAATAACAGCCTAAAAATAAAACTATATAATAATATAATATAATTTAATATAATTCCAAACTAGATAAAACTCACAACACAAGATTGGTCACTTTAAATGGCAAGAGCTCATCCTCTTCAGTACCTACTTTATTAATATTATATTTTTTTTATTATTTCATTATTACAAAGTGAAGATTATTAGATTGCATTTTATATATTTGATCATAAAACCTCTTTTAAGCATTTGTTTCTGTTTTATGTGTTAAAAGTGCTGTTCTTCTAAACTGAATCCCTTTAAATGTCACCTTCTTTTAAAAACTCCAACCGAACCGTTTTGTCCATGTTTACCGACCGTGTCTGATCTGACCAATCACAGCGCGGTGCGGAATGATGCAGCCAATCAGAAATCAGAACACAGCGTCTCTTCCGTGGTTTGACCAATCAGAGCGCTCGGGGGCGGGGTTTTGCTCCGTGTCGTTGAGACGCTTCTGTTCTCTGGCTCATTCTCACTCGGACTTTCACTGGATTTACGACGAAACTGCGCCAAAACCAAAGGAAATAACCACCAAAAACAGCCCGGGGATCGTTTATGTCGCGTGTTATGCTCGTATTCACATTTAAAGTAAGTATTTAACCTTAAACAGCACATTTCCAGAGCGGAGCTGAGTTCTCTTGTCATAACCGTTACTAACAGTTAACTAGCTAGCTTCCATCAGCCAAGACTAGTTTCATTGGACGAATTATCAACATTTTTAGCTTTTTACACTTAAATCGATTTATTTTTTATCTTTAACATTTCTAAATTATTCACTTGTTCACCAAAGCCTGTCACAGCAGTTTAACCGTGATTTAAAGCTATTTATTGACTACACATGATATATTTGTTAATGTGACTCTGGGTCGGATTTACTCGCGTTAATCTGATTATATTCACTATTGTTTACTTGTTTGTGACTGTAAACATGTCATAGTGTAAATAGTTTGTTTGTGTGCTTAGTTTTCTGTAGGTTTTCAGCCTCAAAAGTTAAAAATGCACCTGCTGAGTGTTACTAGAGCTGCAGAATAATTAAAAAACTCAGTTGTTTCTGATTATTACGTGTTACATGTCAACTTAAATCACAATCAAATATTAATGATGTTAGGTTTTACAAGGTTTAAAAGAATTGACTTTGCCTTTTGTCTATTACAAAGAATAAAAACAAGCCAACAGGCAGATATAATCATTGAAATATTGATGGTAACGTGACATCATACAGCTGTAGAATGTTCAGTTGGTCCCATGTTAAACCAATGGAGATTTTAAAATGCTAAATACCGAAAATAGCGTTTATTAAATCACATTTTGACACTACAGAGTGATAGATAAACTTACCAGTGCTGACCCAGCAGTTTATTGGGCTGCTCCACGGCTGTTTTGTTTACTTTTTTTAATCATTTTGTCTAATGTATTCCTGTGGAAGTTTTGCTTAACTATCAACAAACATGGCGGATTTGCCATTGTTTCCATAGTAACCACAGAACCTTCCCGAGCCTAATCTTTGGAGTATTTCAGATGAACTTATCTCAATCTAATGTTAACATAGTGGAAAAACATTGGACAAATGAAATGTGTAAAAAAATAATCATCTAGAGTCGAGAAATATAATACTGTTTAAAATCTGTCTTTTTTAATAAGCCTGTTCTGTAACTGTTATTATAAACTATATACATTGTTATTCAGATTGTGGACATCTTCAAAACAACATTCATAGTAAAACTAGATCTTGCCTACTCTTGTCTAATCCTTAAACTGCATCTGAGCTTTACAAAAGTATAAGTACAGTAGTGCGTTGTATAAAAGTCAAATGAATGTGAGCTGAATATTTGTGAGGATTTGTCCAGTAAAATGTAAATGTCAGTGTGTAAAAAGAGTCTGAAGTAGAATCTATTGAAGAGAAGAGCTGTGTGGAGGCTGGACTGGTGCTCTTTGGAGGAGAGCAGCTTCAACTGGAATAAATAAGATGTTGTAAAATCATAAAGGCAGACAACGAGAAACAAGGCACTCAGTCCATTTTTAGAACGTCGAAAAAGCCTTTATTCTAAGACTGGGCCATTAATCGAAAAATTGAGAGATCGAATCAATCCAAATCATCAAATATTTGGTGGCTGATATTGAATTGAAAGATTGAAAAACAATGCTTTGTCTGGAAAATGTGTAGTTTGAAGCAAAAGTCAAACTTTGAGATGGAATAGTCATGTATAGTTTCGGAAAAATCTAATAAGTGAGACATAGTAAAAGTGTTGGTTTTGTTTATGTTCATTAATGGCATCTTTCATTTGTTTTTGAAAAGGTTAAAGAAAAATCAAAAATTGAGAACAATCAATTTGAGAAAAAAAACAATTGTGATTTTTTTTTCTCAAATCATCCAGCCCCAGGATTTGTCCAGCAAACTGTAAATGTCCCAGTGTAAAAGAGTCTGGCCACAGTTTAAACCACAGTTATCTGACTTTACTTTTACTCTTTAGTATCAGACGTGTGTTTATCCTTTTGAAATGAGACGAGACGATAACACACTTTAATCTCCAGCACGTGTGAGTCAGGTGTGGCCAGGTCCTGTACGTGTGAGTCAGGTGTGGCCAGGTCCTGTACGTGTGAGTCAGGTGTGGCCAGGTCCTGTACGTGTGAGTCAGGTGTGGCCAGGTCCTGCTGTAAAGCTGCTTTTCTCTGTTTGCTCATCTTCAACATCACACAAAAACTACTATTACAACACTGTACAGGAGTGTTATTTAAAGCTCCAGTTATTACATGAGTTATATTGTGATTAAGAGAAGGTTTTCTGCCTCTGCTGTTGAGTCTTGTCAGGACAAACGTGTGGATGAGCTGCAGTTTTGAGATAGAACAGTTTTGTGCCAGGTCAGACCCAGACTGTGGAGGCTCTGCAGAGGCTAAAACCTAAGAATGACAGGAATAAGACGTGAAGAAGCAGATCTTATGTCACTAAAACAGCCTGAAACAGTAAAGACAAAGAATACAAACATAAAATATAACTCCTGTTTGTCTGACAGTAGCTGGAACCACACTTTAGCTCTAATCACTCTTATTGATCCGGTTTCCTTTTGTGCTTTCTGAACTGTGAGTGTGTGTGTGTGGGTGTATTGTGCTGTTGTGTGTGTGATTGTTGTGCGTTTCCGTGCGACAGCAGGAGCAGGTTTGTTGTGGAGCTTTTCCCTGGAGACATGACTCTGTTCTGTTCTTTAAACTCAGCAGCAGCAGCACGTGTTTCTCTCTTCTACACAATCACACGGCCTTTTGTCTTTAACAACAAGAAACTCAGAGTCACTGTCTGAGGTGAAAATCTAATTTAGAATCTCATTCAAATAGACATTTAAAACTCATCATTTTCAAGCAGGAACATTGCAGCTGAAGGAACAAGTGTTTCATAGAATCGATCGTTTTAGGGAAATGTAAACCTGCTTCGAGCAAAAGTAAAATGATGACAACAACATTCTAGATTCCTGTCTAAAAAGTGACATAGTGGGGAGGATTTAAAGGTGCACTGCGCAACTGTTTGGCCAAAATAAACCTGAATAAATGCATGTTTTTGTCATTTTGATAACTTTTTTACACTAAATAATTCATAAAAATCAGCATTTTTGCTTTGAGTGGGCTTGCATGGACGCTAAATAGTTTATTTGGCTTGGAGGAGCCTGAACACGTTTGCTGAACAGTCTGATGGTAAACTCAGATCCACATCTTGTTCCTGTGAGAGTCTGAAGTTTTTCTCTTAACGGGACATGTTCTACTAAACCCTCCTCACAGACCTCTCGTTTGTGTGACTAAACTGTTCTAACCTGGTGTGTGCAGGTTTACCGAGGCGTCGAGGATGCACATGACCCGCAGCCCCGCCCCCGGCTCCTCCCCCTCACACATGGCCCCGCCCCCTGCAGGTGAAGCTCTGGACCTGAGCATCAGCGGCTCACAGGTGACGGTGACCAGACGACCCAGCAGCGCCTCGCCGGGGAAGAGCTTCTGTCGCTCTGTGTCTGTGATCGGAGAGACCAGGAGGACACGGAACGCTCTGGTACTGTCACTGCTCCTGTCATGCACCTGTCACTGTCTCTGCTCCTATCTGTGCTCCTGTCTGTGTGTCTGCTTCTGTCTGTGTGTCTGTGATCAGAGAGACCAGGAGGCAACGGAGTCTGGTACCTTCACTGCACCTGTCACTACACCTGTCACTGTCTCTGCCCTGTCTGTGCTCCTGTCTGTGTCTGCTTCTGTCGCTCTGTGTCGTGATCAGAGAGACAGGAGGCAGCGGTTTCATTGATAAAGCCAGCCAGCGTTCGTAAAAAATGGGGTCAATGACGTGGGAGATTACGTGCGTGGTTTCCTGCGTCAACTTTGGGTTTTATGAAAAGGAGACTTTACGTGGGATTTTTTTAGCGTACGCACTTTCAGAGACGAAGCAGAGGAGATCTGTGTTTAGCGGAGACAGTCTGAGGAGGTTTGTGTTTAGTGCACATGAGGTACATGACTTTTGTTCATTTTTCCAACAAATCTAATAACTTTAATCTAATCACAACTACTTTGTGGAAAACGAAGCTCGCGTGTTGTCATTCTGAAGCCGCGTATACGTGCACAGGCCGATAAGTTTGTCAGCCGAGCAGAGTTGACTTCAGAATCCTCTCTGCTGCTGCACCGTCGCTCTCTCCTCCTCTTTCCCTCCGTGTGTCAGTCAAACAAACTCACTCATTATCGGTTCATGAATATGTACATGACACTTGGTGTTAGGGCTGCACGATATTGAAAATGTCTGCGATATGCGACATGGGCTCTGAGATTGTGATATTCGATATTTTTGCGATATTTATTTTTCAATTAAGAATTTCTCTGTACATTTATTTAAAGTCGTTATTACACTATTAAAACGTTCTGTGCTTAGTAATTGCTTAATCATTTTATTAACTTATTTTTATTGAGGCGCGGTCATGTTTTAGGACGATTTTTTCCACGGCTTAGTTGCTGGTTGCTCTGAAAATCTGGCAACCGCAGTCGGTGCCCTACACACGTTATGCCTGACAGGTCACAGCTTTATCACAACTAGTTTTGTGCCTTTTCAATCTGTTTTAAACCAACACAAATCACAAGAGTTGTTCTTAAGAGAAGACGAGAACGGAGTCAAACCACTCGGCGCTAAAACGGATGAATAATGCATAAAAACGTAATAAATTATTGCACATCCTTGCGATATGGATATTGCATGTGTCAATATTGCGATATCGATATTTTTTCGATATATTGTGCAACCCTACTTGGTGTGCAGATTTTTCTTCCGAGGAGGAGGAGGAAATGAGCTGCAGGAGGCGTACGGAGCCTTTATAAAATCTCAACTTTCTTTTACGTAAATGAAAGTTGGATTTTGCCGCAGCGTACTTTTTCACGCACTGTTTCATAAATGCTCGTCACCTGCCACTGTGTCTGCTCATCCCGCCTCCTTACGCTCAGTGTTGTGTTTCAGACGGACTCCTTCGGCGGCTCTCGCTCCATAAAGAACCTGAGACGCTCCAACAGCACGACTCAGGTCAACCACATCAGCAGCAACAGCACAGCGGCGGACGCCACAGGTCAGAGGTCACACTTACAGTTCAAGAAAGAAAGTTTGAGAAGAGTCAAAGAACCTAGAGCTGTTTGAAAGAGTTTATTCACACTTTTGACTCACAACAAACACATTTAAACACGTTCGTCCTCGTTGTTTCTCGTAGTTGGACCAACATTGTGCAGAAGTGTCTGGACTCAAACTGTGGAAGGACAGGGACATTCTCATAGTGAATCATATGCTAATGCTGATGCTAATGAGGCAGCTGCAGGCCCTGACCTTTGACCTCGGGGCTCCTCCTCTGCACACGCTCAGTCTGCAGCTGCTCTCACCTTTGCCCTCTTTAGAAAGTCAAACATTCAGCATCGGCATTCACTTTGAGTTTCTATTTTAAGACGACTTTTTGAGGACTTGTGTTTCATTTAGATGTAATTTCTGATGTACGTGTTGCCTGGGACTGTCTTGTGTCTTCAGCTCGTCTCTGGGTCAAACGTGCTCCTGCTGCTCCACACATCTGCTCTCTTCTTCTTCTTCACACACTTTATCTCCTTCATCTGTCTCTGTTAACCTCCATCAAACCTTTTACCCAGACCGTCTGTTCTCACTGCACAGAAGCTTTATGTGACCCTGCTGTGGCCCTCCCACAGAGACTTCTCACCCTCCACAGACCCTCCTCAGATGGATCACTCTCCTCTCTCTCTTCTCACTGCTTCATCACCACAGACTGATCCATCTGTTAACTGAGCCTCCCTCCAGGACCCTTCTCTCCTCCCTCCAGGACCCTCCTTCTCTCCTCTCCTCCCTCAGGACCCTCCTTCTCTCCTCTCCTACCTCCGGACCCTCCTTCTCTCCTCTCCTCCCTCCAGGACCTCCTTCTCTCCTCTCCTACCTCCAGGACCCTCCTTCTCTCCTCTCCTACCTCCAGGACCCTCCTTCTCTCCTCTCCTCCCTCCAGGACCCTCCTTCCCTCCTGTCCTCCCTCCAGGACCCTCCTTCTCTCCTTTCCTCCCTCCAGATCCTCCTTCTCTCTTTCACACATGACTCAGTGAAACCAAAGGAATGTCCAGCTGCTCAGACACACACACACACACACTCAGCACACACCACTTCTGTTGTTTAGACTCGTGTCACTGATCCTCTCTTCAGTCTGACTTGATAGTTTGAAAACCGCTGTAGTCTTTGTCCTTCGCCTGCTTTAAATGAACGGACATCACATTTGTAGTAGTTGCTCTTTTCGCTCAGAATCTGTTAAACATGTGGGATGCTGCAGGTTTTTATATTATAAGTACAATTTGCAGTACAAGTACAAGTTTGTGATTTTCTTGTTTTACAGACTTTCCAGAAATAGCGACAGATGATTCATGACAACAACTTTACTTCATTCATGAAATTAGTGTTTTAACATGAATTAACTAACTTGACCTGAGCTGTGGCAGAGTAAATGGTCTCCTCGTCACGTTGTTGAGTCGTTTATCAGAATCACATCCATAACATCAGATTTCTCTCTCTAATCATTTACTCTGATAAAGTCCAAACATCCAGACTTTGCAGCGTTCTCTTCCGTTCTGTCCAAACTTTCCCCAAATATCCATCTTCTTCGACCTTTAGTTGCTACGACAGCAGGTGGTGTTACTTCTGAGTAGTACTAATAATTTCTAACCCTACCCTAAACCACATATGTCAAACTCAAGGCCCGGGGCCAAATGCGGTCCTCCACCTCATTTCATCCTTCCCTCAAGGTCTTATAAGTTGTACTACTTTACTCTAATAATCTGGGTGTCTTAACTCAATGAATATTTTGTCTGAAATTCAAAGAGTAGTCTTTTTTCAGACTAATGCAGATGTGTATTCAGTAATTGACCTTGGCCGAGCCCCGCCCCCCTTAGTTACTGTTGCTACGTCCGTCAAATATGATAGACTGCCATAGACTTCAATGACAAAAAGAAGTACAACTGTTCAGTTAGTGGACTTTTTTAAAGCAATTTTCCGCGATCTCCTCTAGATGGAGACAAAAGGGGTTCACATATGCAGCGAAGGAATTATTCAAACATTAAAATAACACAACAAGAGGGACATAACTCCTATGGAGGCTAATGCTACTGGTCTCAAGCTAAATCAGAGAAACCCATGATTTTAACGTTACCTCAAATACAACAAGCACAGCCTTGGTCCTGCTCTTTCACTGCCGGGTAAGTTCGCTTCCGTTTGTAAAGGTTATTTTTCCCTATTGCAAGAATATTGTTCATTTTACGAGGTTGTTAGCGAGCTAAACCTGCTAGTGCTGGCTAAAGCTAAGAGGCTCGCTAAACTTTGCAGTTTAGAGCGTAACTTCTGCAGTTATATCCTCGTCATGGTAGAACTTGGATCTAGTTTGTGTTTTTGCCTCTAGATCTAACACACAGTCAGTCCATAGCTATAGTTAAACATTAGTTTTACCTTTGATAGACATTTGTTCCATATATTTCGCTGGTAGAGGAGCTGCCCCGAGCCGCCCGCTCTGTTTAATCCATTGTAGGCACTGCTCCAGTTGTTTTCAGCTTTGGAAATGGAAAAAACACAACTCCTCCGGTCAATATTTCGGGGTATCTCCGGTCCGCTTTTCATAAACCGTAGGCGCATCGCTTCACCATTTGCTTGGAGCTCAAGATCTGACGGACCATATTTACATAGCAACGGTTGCTACGATGTTTGATTGGACAAGAGCCGTTTTGGGGCGGGGCTCGGCGAAAGGTCAATTGTCACTTCAATAAAAATACAATAATTACATACAACAAATATTTGTAATATGTCAAAGATTAGTAAGGGTAATTTTAGTTACAACCGGCCCTTCGAGGACAATCATGATGCTAATGTGGCCAACTTTACAGACATTTCCAGATTCCAGAATTATTACAATTTACATGAGGTCCCAGGTAAATATTAGGCCGTGTGAATAGGACAATAGGCACATACTGTACAGTGTATTTGAGGGGACTTTATCCAGTGTTCATCCTGTCCTTTACTGCTCTGTGCGCACTACGTTTGGACCTGCTGGACGTTCGGACACCACTACAACATGTGACCCTGAACAGGTACACATTCAGACACATTCAGGACAAACTGGACTGATGACATTATTGTTTTCTGTAACCATGGCGATACTTAACTCTACGTGTGTTTGTTTGTTTTGTCTCGTTCCAGTCCTGAAGTGAGAGACGAGTATCTGTCTGTGTTCAGCTCCAGCGACGGACAAAACCGACTGAGTAAAGGCTGCGCTGACACCACCACCTGGAACATTCTGGTACTGCAGTATGTGTGTGTGTGTATGAGAGAGAGACGTGGATGTGTGTGTGTGAGAGAGACAGGTCTGTGTGTGTGTGTGATTCTAAAGCTCGTCTGTGTCTCTTCAGGACGAACAGCCTCGATCTCCAGCCCAGCTCAGCCCGGCTCAGTCCAGCTCCAGTGTCCAGACTCACAACAAGAGACGAGAGACCAGCCTGGCCGCGACTTTCACCGCAAACAACAGGTAAACAACAACAAACAACATACACAACAAGACACGCTTACAGCTGTGGAGGAAAATCCGAGTAAAATACATTTCACTTCCTTTGCAATTAAAGATCAGATAAAGTGTCTGTTGTTCTGTGATTTCAGGAGCAACAAAGGAGCCGTGGGAACTCTGTGAGCACCATTTTACACAACAACAACCACAACAACTGTGACAAACCCCTGACTCCCAAGAGCTCCAACCAGAGACCGGCTTTTAGGTACGTCCCTCTGCTTCTGCACTGTTCAACACTAACACACCAGAGCTCCAACCACAGACCGGCTTTTAGGTACGTCCCTCTGCTTCTACACTGTTCAACACTAACACACCAGAGCTCCAACCACAGACCGGCTTTTAGGTACGTCCCTCTGCTTCTACACTGTTCAACACTAACACACCAGAGCTCCAACCAGAGACCTGCTTTTAGGTACGTCCCTCTGCTTCTGCACTGTTCAACACTAACACACCAGAGCTCCAACCACAGACCGGCTTTAGGTACGTCCCTCTGCTTCTACACTGTTCAACACTAACACACCAGAGCTCCAACCAGAGACCGGCTTTTAGGTACGTCCCTCTGCTTCTACACTGTTCAACACTAACACACCAGAGCTCCAACCAGAGACCGGCTTTTAGGTACGTCCCTCTGCTTCTACACTGTTCAACACTAACACACCAGAGCTCCAACCACAGACCGGCTTTTAGGTACGTCCTCTGCTTCTACACTGTTCAACACTAACACACCAGAGCTCCAACCACAGACCGGCTTTTAGGTACGTCCCTCTGCTTCTGCACTGTTCAACACTAACACACCAGAGCTCCAACCACAGACCGGCTTTTAGGTACGTCCCTCTGCTTCTACACTGTTCAACACTAACACACCAGAGCTCCAACCACAGACCGGCTTTTAGGTACGTCCTCTGCTTCTACACTGTTCAACACTAACACACCAGAGCTCCAACCACAGACCGGCTTTTAGGTACGTCCCTCTGCTTCTACACTGTTCAACACTAACACACCAGAGCTCCAACCAGAGACCTGCTTTTAGGTACGTCCCTCTGCTTCTACACTGTTCAACACTAACACACCAGAGCTCCAACCAGAGACCTGCTTTTAGGTACGTCCCTCTGCTTCTACACTGTTCAACACTAACACACCAGAGCTCCAACCACAGACCGGCTTTTAGGTACGTCCCTCTGCTTCTACACTGTTCACACTAACAACCAGAGCTCCAACCAGAGACCTGCTTTAGGTACGTCCCTCTGCTTCTACACTGTTCAACACTAACACACCAGAGCTCCAACCAGAGACCGGCTTTTAGGTACGTTCCTCTGCTCTACACTGTTCAACACTAACACACCAGAGCTCCAACCAGAGACCGGCTTTTAGGTACGTCCCTCTGCTTCTACACTGTTCAACACTAACACACCAGAGCTCCAACCAGAGACCGGCTTTTAGGTACGTCCCTCTGCTTCTACACTGTTCAACACTAACACACCAGAGCTCCAACCACAGACCGGCTTTTAGGTACGTCCCTCTGCTTCTACACTGTTCAACACTAACACACCAGAGCTCCAACCACAGACCGGCTTTTAGGTACGTCCCTCTGTTCTACACTGTTCAACACTAACACACCAGAGCTCCACCACAGACCGGCTTTTTAGGTACGTCCCTCTGCTTCTACACTGTTCAACACTAACACACCAGAGCTCCAACCACAGACCGGCTTTTAGGTACGTCCCTCTGCTTCTACACTGTTCAACACTAACACACCAGAGCTCCAACCACAGACCGGCTTTTAGGTACGTCCCTCTGCTTCTACACTGTTCAACACTAACACACCAGAGCTCCAACCAGAGACCTGCTTTTAGGTACGTCCCTCTGCTTCTACACTGTTCAACACTAACACACCAGAGCTCCAACCAGAGACCTGCTTTTAGGTACGTCCCTCTGCTTCTACACTGTTCAACACTAACACACCAGAGCTCCAACCACAGACCGCTTAGGTACGTCCCTCTGCTTCTACACTGTTCAACACTAACACACCAGAGCTCCAACCAGAGACCTGCTTTTAGGTACGTCCCTCTGCTTCTACACTGTTCAACACTAACACACCAGAGCTCCAACCAGAGACCTGCTTTTAGGTACGTCCCTCTGCTTCTACACTGTTCAACACTAACACACCAGAGCTCCAACCACAGACCGGCTTTTAGGTACGTTCCTCTGCTTCTACACTGTTCAACACTAACACCAGAGCTCCAACCAGAGACCGGCTTTTAGGTACGTCCCTCTGCTTCTACACTGTTCAACACTAACACACCAGAGCTCCAACCACAGACCGGCTTTTAGGTACGTCCCTCTGCTTCTACACTGTTCAACACTAACACACCAGAGCTCCAACCACAGACCGGCTTTTAGGTACGTCCCTCTGCTTCTACACTGTTCAACACTAACACACCAGAGCTCCAACCACAGACCGGCTTTTAGGTACGTTCCTCTGCTTCTACACTGTTCAACACTAACACACCAGAGCTCCAACCAGAGACCGGCTTTTAGGTACGTCCCTCTGCTTCTACACTGTTCAACACTAACACACCAGAGCTCCAACCACAGACCGGCTTTTAGGTACGTCCCTCTGCTTCTACACTGTTCAACACTAACACACCAGAGCTCCAACCAGAGACCGGCTTTTAGGTACGTCCCTCTGCTTCTACACTGTTCAACACTAACACACCAGAGCTCCAACCAGAGACCGGCTTTAGGTACGTCCCTCTGCTTCTACGTGTTATTATTCATATAGACAAATACAATCCTACTCCTAACCTTAACCAACCCCAAGCCTCAGACCTAAACTTAGCCGTAAACCCCCCAAAAAACCTTCTGTTTATCCTCAACCACATCGCGTGTTCATACCGTGCAAGAAAAAATGGGTGTGTGATTGCAATCCAAGAAAAATGCAGACACAACGTTTGTCATGGCAACAGTATTCACACGCAAGCTAGGAGAATAGATACAGTCGGCAACGCGTCACTGTTGTTTTCCCCCTCAGCAACTGTTGGTTTGCCGAGGGGGAAAACATTTCCTGCCTCACCATATGGGAAGCATATGGGAAACGTTTTCTGGCAAATTAAATGTATTTTAGCACAAATATTTCAAGTCGAGTTACAACCGAGTTTAAACGGGTTTCTGAGTTGTTGTTATGTCAGAAAAGTAAACAATAAGTTTAAAAAGATGCTAAAAAACGCCAGGCGGCGCTAGCATCACGTTAGCATTTAGCTCGCAGCTACCGTTAGCATTGCTAGATATATTTACATAGTTGGAAGGTTGAATCACTTTATTCATCTCCATGTCTTCGTGTCTGTATTTGACACAATATATCTCCTAAAGTCCATGTTTGCTGTTGTAGTTTTTGAGCAGTGACTGATAAAACTGTTGTTCTGATTCACTCTCGGAGGTCCGTTAGTGGGCGTGTCCTTTGATGCCGACTGTATCTATACGTTGAAAAAAATTCATCCTGACCTTCACCCAGAAGCACTTCCTGCCTCGTGCACATCTCTCTTTTTCTATCTAACATAAAGTGTGTGCTTTTCTTTCTCTTCCTCATCTTTTCCTTGCTGCGTGCGTACACTTACACGCTCCTTCTTTCTCTCTTTCTTTTCTTTTCCTTGGTCCTTCCCTCTCTCTTGTTCTTCCTCGTCTTTTACTTGCCCTGCTCGTGTCACACATGCACAAGCCTTCCGTCTCTTTCAAACTCGAACAGTCTCTTCTCACGCCGTGCAGTCGACCACTTCAAACTCTCACATTTTGTCACGCCGGTGATTTAGCGCTGTGTTCTGGAGCGGCTGTCAATCATCCACGTGTTCATTGTGGTTCTGCTTCTTGACTCAAACCTGACCCGACCCAACAACTGAGCAGGAAATGTGAGCCTCTCCCGGTGTAATGCTGAGGTTTGACTCCCCTTGTTTAAAGTTAGTGCTAGAAAATCAGTAATATTTTTTTTATTTTCAAATGACTTTTGCTACTTCTCACCCAAGCTTCAAGCCTAAACTTAGCCTTCGAATTATGCCTAAACTTAGCTGAATTTATTCAACTATTTACCGCGGGAAGCTTGGTAAGTCACACACAGTCCACTGACCTAAGCACAATCACAAAAGCTAGTCCAATATCGACAACACACCGGCCTGAAAGTCGGGTTGGACCTTGGCCCGGCTTAGTTAGTGAATCAAAACTCCCTACTCCCAAGAGTTCCAATCAGAGACCGACTTTTAAGTCTGTCCGTCTGCTTCCACACGATTCACACTTTTACATCTTTGTTCTGTCTCTGTACTAACAAGTACGCTCTAGAGTCTGGACATTTCAACAAGAACTTTCCTCATCAAACAGACTCAAAATCATTTCAGTTTATAAAGGTGTTTCTACCACTGTTTACCTGCTTTGCCGTCACAGACAAACTCAGTATTCAGCAGATTCTCAGACTGCAGCTGCTTCACAGACACTCCAGTTGTGTTTTGACTTTTACAGGAGACAATGTCCTTTCTCAGCACTGACTCTAGTGTGTTTTTGCCACTCACCTTAACCAACACCCTCTTGTCTCGCTCCGCAGTAACCTCCTGAAGGCCTGTGACGACGTTTGTGAGAGCAGCTCCGTCTCCAAGTCCGAGAAGAACTTCAACTCCTCCTCATCCATCAGTCCTACGTTCACTACTGCCCCCTACAGACACCACCACAGCCCTGTCCTCACTACTGCCCCCCACAGGAGACAGCAGGAGGTCACAGCGGAGAGACTCGCTCCACACAGACAGAGACAGAAGGAGGTCACGGAGGAGGAGGCAGAGAGGTACACGCAGCGACACTTTGAGCAAACACAGATCTGTCTTTTCTTCATTGTAAAGGATAAAGTGGCCTCTTCTGGACATTCTTAAAAAGATCTCCTTCAGATTTAATTTGTCTTGACCTCTCTGTTAGTAACTTTCTCCGTCCAGGTGATCTTAAGCATCTTGCTGTGGCGCCACATGTCAAACACTATCATTAGTCTTGAATAGTCTGTGTTTTTGATCCATGCGGTAATGTTTACCACTGTCACTTTTTTATCAGAGGCTGCACAAGTACTTAAGACATTTTGAAGATCTCTTCTCTTTATTTCTTCATCACATTTTCCATCTGCAGATAGTTTATGACCTAGAATAGATAATACTTGAAGCACGTTCTGTTTCTGCTCCATGTTGACTCTTAGTTGTTTGTCGTTCTTGCTGATAGTCATAGTCTTTGGTTTTTTTTTACATTTATCATTATTTTGCTCTACTAAAGCTTAGAGGTTCACATTTCTAGTCACAATCTACTAAATTAGACTTTCTATGTTTGTTTGATTTTGTGACTGTGTGTTTTTGTTTTGTCACAGATTCATTGAACGAGTGAATCGTGCTGCTGTTACAATCCAGCGCTGGTTCAGACTCCAGAGACAGAGGAGACACAAACAGGACGTCCTGACGCAAAACCAGACCCAGACCTACAGCCAGACCCACAGCCAGCTCCAAAACCAGACCCAAAACCAGACCCAGACCCACAGCCAGCTCCACAACCAGACCCAGAGTCAGCCCGACATTCACAGCAAGCTGGAGCACCTGCTCAGCTCCAAGAGGAAGGTAACTACCCTGAAGCTTCTGTGCTCTTATTGTGTAGGAGCTGTGTTTAGACTGTGCTCTTATTGTGTAGGAGCTGTGTTTAGACTGTGCTCTTATTGTGTAGGAGCTGTGTTTATGCTGTGCTTTTATTGTGACAGGAGCTGTGTTTACGCTGTGCTTTTATTGTGACAGGAGCTGGAGCAGAGAGCGCTGAGTGAGCAGAAGACACAACCTCACAAAGACGAAGAGAGAAAGAGAATCAGAGAAGAGAGAGCTCGAGTGGCCAGACTGCAGGCCATCCAGGTACTGAACATGTGATGATGTCATGGGTCTAGATCGGGGTATTCAACTTAAAAGGGCCAGATTTTACTGAAGCCTATGACTTATGGGCCGGGCAGTCGCACAATTCGAGGTTTGGGGTCAAATCTCAACAGCTCTAGACCTGTTTCAGTCATGATTATAACCACTGCTGTTACATTTTCTACAAACTGTCCAAACCAACGCTGAAACACAATTAAGCAAGAACTAGACTAACCAAATCTGAACCTGGATTAGCCCATCAAAACACATGTCTAAACTAGGACCAAGTTTAGGTCTACAGCAGAATCAAACCAGGGCTAAAATAGGACCTACCATAATCACGTCTAAGGTCTGTTAACCCAGAAAAAAACAATTTATCTTTGGAATATCTGGAATATGGGCTAAATTGAATAGGTCTGGTCTGGATTGTGGGCGGAGACTGTGCATATCTAAATCTCTAACAGGTCTAAGGTGTGATTACCATTAGAGATTAGACCCATTCACTTTTGTTTTCATGTTTAACAGGAGCTGCAGCAGCAGAGAGCTCTGGGTGAGCCCAGGACAGAACCTCACATCGACGAAGAGAAAAAGAGAATCAGAGAAGAGAGAGCTCGAGTGGCCCGACAGCAGGCCATCCAGGTATGAACATGTGATGATGTTATAGATCTAGATTGTGGGCAAAGGTCTAATGGTGCGTTCAGACCGGACAGTGTATTTTCAATGTTAAGTTAATGTAAACCTGTGCCTTGGGCATTCAAGTGAACTGGCGTCTGGGGCCTTCGTGCCTCTGAAGACGCGGTGTCTTGCGACGTGGAAGCTCAAACCTGCGGTGGACGCAACTTCGCACGAAGCTGCAGCGAACGTAGGAGTTGTGAGAATCCATCTTCAGACGCTTCAGCCAATCAGAGGCTCCACTCCTGTGACATGTGACCTGCTGCTGTTCTCTCACATCAAGAGGAAAAAATGCAGCAGCCTCTCTCCTTCTCTCTCAGTGATCTGTCTACGTGTAAAACAAAACCTTCTGCAAACAAGCGAGAACTCAGAGAAGAGTGTCCATGTTCTCTGATGTCTCCACACGCTTTGGGGTGTTTTGGGCGCCTGTTGGGGCGTCAGCTTCGAGAATCTTCTGCGTCAAAATACGCTCCAATTTAGACGCTTAAACGCTGTCTGGTCTGAAAGCAACATCAGGTGTGATTTCTATAAGAGATTCACTTTTGTCTTTCACATTTGACAGGAGCTGCAGCAGAAGAGAGCTCAGAGGTCTTTAGAGCCTCAATTTGCCTCTGTGGAACCTTCTAGAAGCTCAGCGAGGAGCAAGAAAGGAGTCAAGACTGGAGCAGACACACACCCAGAGACCGGACCACAGACCGGACCAGAGCTCGACCAGAGCCTGGACCACAGACCGGACCAGAGCCCGGACCAGAGCCTGGACCACCTGAGACTCTGGGAGACAAGGACCACAGTGGTGAGCAGTAACACACACTGGGTTGGAGGTTAAACCACATGAGTGTCTCTAAAAGTGTCTCTCTCCTCAGACGCTCCGCTGAACATTGATCTTTCACCTGAGTCATTCTAAAATAAAGTGTCTCTCTCCTCAGACACTCAGCTGAACATAGATCTTTCACCTGAGTCATTCTAAAAGTGTCTCTCTCTCCTCAGACGCTCCGCTGAACATCGATCTCTCAGACCTGACCTTCAGAGCAGTGTCTCCAGTCTCGTCCAATCACAGAGGCTCGTCTGGAGAACAGGTGAGAGGAACTGGACTGACTGTGTGAGGCTTTTGTTCTCATGTAGAAGTCCAGACAAATATCCACAAACACACGGAACCTGCTGCTGGATCAGGGTCAAACACAAATAAAGATCTCGTTTTAATTGGTCACCTGGTATTAAGTCATTTCATGGACAGAAAATGATTGATGAGATGATTGTGTTGTTTTTGCTCAGTGTGTGGCTCGTTAACGACACTTGTTTATGTTTATGTTTGTGTTTATGTTTGTGTTTTATCCAGGAGGAGGTGCGTGGCTCTGCGAGTGTGGAGGGTCACAGCAGAACTCAGTCTAAAACCACTCTGACAGAGCTGTTGGATTCTCTGAGGCTCCTGGAGGAAGAACCGTGTAAACTACAACCACAGAAGAGCTACTGCAAAGACAAGTACACAGGATCACAGGTACTAATACTACTGCAAAGACAAGTACATAGGATCACAGGTACTAATACTACTGCAAGACAAGTACACAGATCACGGTACTAATACTACTGCAAAGACAAGTACACAGGATCACAGGTACTAATACTACTGTAAAGACAAGTACACAGGATCACAGGTACTACTGCAAGACAAAGTACACCAGGATCACAGGTACTACTGTAGAGACAAGTACACAGGGATCACAGGTACTACTGTAGAGACAAGTACACAGGATCACAGGTACTAAATACTACTGCGAGACAAGTACACAGGATCACAGGTACTAATACTACTGTAGAGACAAGTACACAGGATCACAGGTACTAATACTACTGTAGAGACAAGTACACAGGATCACAGGTATAATACTACTGTAGAGACAAGTACACAGGATCACAGGTACTAATATACTGTAAAGACAAGTACACAGGATCACAGGTACTACTGTAGAGACAAGTACACAGGATCACAGTACTACGTAAAGACAAGTACACAGGATCACAGGTACTAATACTACTGTAGAGACAAGTACACAGGATCACAGGTACTACTGTAGAACAAGTACACAGGATCACAGGTACTAATACTACTGTAAAGACAAGTACACAGGATCCAGTACTAAACTACTGTAAAGACAAGTACACAGGATCACAGGTAACTACTGTAGAGACAAGTACACAGGACACAGGTACTATACTACTGTAAAGACAGTACACAGGATCACAGGTATAATACTACTGGTAAAGACAAGTACACAGGATCACAGGTACTATACTACGTAAAGACAAGTACACAGGATCACAGGTACTAATACTACTGTAAAGACAAGTACACAAGGATCACAGGTACTAATACTACTGTAGAGACTAAGTACTACTGGTAAAGATCACACAACACTAATTATGAGGTACTAAGACAAGTACTGTAGGACAAGTACAACAGGTACTAATACTACTGTAAAGACAAGTACACAGGATCACAGGTACTAATACTACTGTAGAGACAAGTACAGGATACAGGTACTAATACTCACTGCAAGACGTAGGCACAGGTACTAATACTACTGCAAAGACAAGTACACAGGATCACAGTACTAATACTACTGTAGACAAGTACAGGATCACAGGTACTAATACTACTGGACAAGTACACAGGATCACAGGTACTAATACTACTGTAAAGACAAGTACACAGGATACAAGGTACTAATACTACTGTAGAGACAAGTACACAGGATCACAGGTACTAATACTACGTAAAGACAAGTACACAGGATCACAGGTACTAATACTACTGTAAAGACAAGTACCACAGGATCACAGGTACTACTGTAGAGACAAGTTACACAGGGTGACTAATACTACTGCAAAGACAAGTCACAGGAATCACAGGTACTAATACTACTGTAGAGACAAGTACACAGGTATCACAGGTACTAATACTACTGTAAAGACAAGTACACAGGATCACAGGTATCTAATACTACTGTAGAGACAAGTACACAGGATCACAGTACTAATACTACTGTAGAGACAAGTACACAGGATCACAGGTACTAATACTACTGTAGAGCAAGTACACAGGATCACAGGTATAATACTACTGTAAGACAAGTACACAGGATCACAGGTCTAATACTACTGTGAGACAAGTACAGGGATCACAGGTACTAATACTACTGTAGAGACAGTACACAGGATCACAGGTACTAACTGGATACACAGGTACTAATACATCTACTGCAGAAGACCAAGTACACAGGATCACAGGTACTAATACTACTGTAAAGACAAGTACACAGGATCACAGGTACTATACTACTGTAAGACAAGTACACAGGATCACAGGTACTATAATATATGTAAAGACAAGTACTAATACTACTGTAGAGACAAGTACACAGGATCACAGTATAATACTACTGTAAAGACAAGTACACAGGTCACAGGTACTACTGTAAGACAAGTACACAGGATCACAGGTACTAACTGTAGATACAAGTACCGTAAACAGGATCACAGGTACTAATATACTGTAGAGACAATGTACACAGGACACAGGATACAGGTACTAATACTACCTGTAAAAGACAAGTACCAGGAAC
>JBBPFD010000302.1:0-38536 GCA_038363315.1 Mugilogobius chulae
CGCAAAGTCAAGTCGCTCGTGTGTTACGCTGTTCTTCTCTTTAAACACGATGTGCCTTGGACAACATTTGTCCGTAAGTATTAATGTGAAGATATATTTTGTGTTTATTTGGAACAACATATGCATATTTTGTTATATTTGAACCAGCTAAGATAGTAAATGCTATTGTTAGCCAAAATTAGCATCATTAGCACTTTGTCGGAGATTTGTACAGAAGCTAATGTGGTATTTCTTTGTATTGTTTCAGTTTACGGTGGTCAAAAGAGACAATAGCTGTATGCTATTCTTCAATAAATCAGCAAAAAGTTCAACAAGTCTGTTTATTGGACGCCGTTAACTCGCAGTCTAGCCTTGCAAAGACAGTAGCTTGGGGCGAGGACAGCACAGTAAAAGGACATCAGCGCAGCGGGCACAATCGTCACAAGAGAGTACGAACAGCAAGTAAGCATGAGCCTAAGATCAGGACGGCAGTATCAGCCACAAGAGTCTGAGCAGAAAGACAACTCGGACAATAAAGAAGAAAACACAGACAATGTACAAGTAGAGCAGGGCAAACATACAACACCGAACATGGACACACGGATAGTGTGACACACAGGCCAAGTCTATACGCTCACATGTATCCAAACGTTCATCTCAGAGTTCTTCAGCCAGCTCTGCGGCATTAAAAGCACGAGCTAAAGCAGATGCAGCACGTGCACGACTCACTTTTCTGCTAAAGAAGCTTCCATAATAAAGCAGAAAGCTGAACTAGAGGCAAGTCTACACATCTTGAGCTGTGAAAAGGATGCTGCAGCTGCCGAGGCAGAGGCTGCTGCATATGAGGAGGAGGAACCTGCTAGAACCGAAGTAAGCAGAGCATTTGTGGGTCCACCTGCCAATCCAATCCAGCGCACAGCAGAGTATGTACAAAAACACTCAGAACACTGCTTTGAAGGTTCACAATCACAGTAGATCCAGAAGCCGTCATAAAGCAGCACGTGAACAGTGTGAAATGACCATGGACAATGCAAGCACATACAGTAAGATGCACATTAAAGTGGAAGACAAAGTACACCACACAAGACTTTAAATCCCCCCAAACTGCATCTGTATAATGCCCCACAGCCATCTCCAGAGATCCAGGTGTGCAAGACATCACCAGATACCTGACACGCAGAGAAATACTGAGCACAGGACTTTTGCAGTTTGATGATCATCCAGAGAACTACTGGGCGTGGAAGGCTTCGTTTAAAAATGCTATTAAAGACTTAAATGTTACAGCCCAAGAAGAGCTAGATTTAATCATAAAGTGGCTTGGAGTTGAATCTAGCCAGCAAGCAAAAAGAATACGCTCAGTCCATGTTTTCAACCCAAACGCTGCTCTCAAACTAGTGTGGGAAAGACTCGAGGAAAGTTACGGGTCTCCTGAAGTGGTGGAAAATGCACTGTTAAAAAAGATTGAGCAGTTTCCTAAGCTAAGTAACAAAGACAATGTGAAGTTAAGAGAGCTTGGTGACATTCTTCAAGAAATACAATGTGCCAAAGATGGAGGATATCTGCCAGGCCTCTCATATTTGGACACCGCTCGCGGAGTGAACCCCATCGTGGAGAAACTACCCTACGGTCTACAGGAGAAGTGGATCACAACAGGAGCAAAGTACAAGGAGGAACACAGAGTCGTCTTTCCACCTTTCAGCATCTTCTCCAGCTTGTGAGACAACAGGCAAAAATAAGAAACGACCCAAGTTTTGTCATCACACCACCTGTAAGTGCCAGCACAAGCTACAGAAAAGAAAAAAGCTTCAAAGGTAATAACAGGCAAGTGATAAGTGTGCACCAAAACAGACATCCCCACAGACTCTAACTCAGCACAAAACAGTTACAATAGACTGACAGAAAGCCCTGATAAACTCTGTCCTATTCACAAGAAACCCCATCCTCTTAAAAAGTGCAAAAGCTTTAGAGCCAAACCAATAGAAGAGCGCAAGTCATTTCTAAAAGACAATAGAATTTGTTACAAATGTTGCGGCTCTACTCAGCATATGGCAAAAGACTGTAAAGTACAAATAAAGTGCATGACTGTGGTAGTGACAGGCATTTGACAGCGTTACACCCAGGTCCATCTCCTGTTTCAGCTGAAAGCTCAGAGCCTGACAAAGATGATGGCGGGGAGACACATGATAGTACAAGTGTCTCTGTAGTGTCTAAATGCACTGAAATCTGTGGTGATGCAGACAGCCCAAACTCATGCTCAAAAATAAGCCCAGTGTTAGTCTATCCTTCTGGCAAAAGAGAACAAGCCAAAAAAGTTTATGCAGTGCTTGATGAACAAAGTAATAAGTCACTGGCTAAGTCACAGTTTTTTGAGCTCTTTAACATTAAGTCTTCTCCAGACACATACACACTCAGAACCTGCTCCGGACTGTCAGATAATGTAGGCAGAACAGCAGTAAACTTTGTGATAGAGTCAGTTGATGGCAAAGTAAAGCTCCCATTGCCAAACCTGCTTGAGTGTGACATGATTCCAGACAATAGGAAAGAAATTCCGTCTCCACAAGTTGCAATGCAGTTTCCTCACCTGCAAAAGGTAGCTGACAAAATACCTCCTGTAGAAGAACATGTTCCCATCCTACTGCTCCTGGGAAGGGACATTATACAAGTGCATAAAGTCAGAGAGAGAATTAATGGTCCCCACAGTATGCCCTATGCACAGCGTTTAGACTTGGGGTGGGTTATAGTGGGTGAAGCCTGCCTGGGAAAACTCATAAACCCCCAAATGTGAATGTTATGAAAACCCATGTCCTTCAGAATGGTCGTGCTTCTTACCTAAGCCCATGTCCAAACACATTTCAAGTCAAAGAATCACCAAGTGGTTACAACTCTCACTCAAGTACCACTCCAGAACTAAGCCTTCAAAAAGACAATGTAAACGGACATGCAGATCAGTTAGGACAAACAGTTTTTGACAAAACAAAAAATGATGATAAACCAGCACTGTCAGTAGAGGATAAAGACTTATTGACATAATGGAAAAACAAGTGTATCAGGACACAGGTAACAGCTGGGTGGCGCCATTGCCATTTCGCTCGCCCAGACCACACCTTCCAAGTAACAGAGAGCAAGCGCTCACACGTCTCCAGTCTCTGCGAAAAACACTGGACCGCAAACCTGAAATGAAAAGACAATACACAGAGTTCATGCAAAACATGCTGGACAATGACCATGCAGAGCTGCTCCATCTATGGACCCAGGACAAGAACACTGGTACTTACCATCCTTCGGTGTGTATCATCCTCAAAAACCTGACCAGCTGAGAGTAGTTTTCGACTCAAGTGCAGAGTTTGAGGGACAGTCACTTAATAAAGTCTTACTGAGTGGGCCTGACCTCAACAATACGCTACTAGGTGTACTCATGCGTTTTAGAAAGGAACCTGTAGCATTTTCTGCCGATATACAGCAGATGTTCTATTGTTTTGTTGTAAGAGAGGATCATAGGGACTATCTCAGATTCCTTTGGTACGAGGACAATGACTTAAGTAAAGACATCGAGACTACAGAATGAAAGTCCACGTCTTTGGAAATAGTCCTTCCCCGGCTGTGGCGATTTACTGTATGAGACGCGCTGCAGCTGAGAGTGAGATAGAACATGGACATGACGCAAAACAGTTATCATGAGACATTTTTATGTAGATGATGGACTTGCATCCACAGCAACACCAGAAGAAGCAGTAGAGATCTTGACAAACGCACAAAACATGTTGGCACAGTCAAACTTAAAGCTACACAAAATAGCCTCCAACCACCACAAAGTAGTGGAAGCGTTTCCTGCTGCTGAGAGAGCAAAAGATTTAAAAGACTTGGATCTAGAGCTAGACATTATACCTCTGCAGAGAAGCTTAGGGTCCTCTGGAATCTAGAAAATGACAGTTTTACATTTCACGTCAGCACAGAGCAAAAGCCGTACACAAGGTGTACTGGCCACTGTCAACAGTTTATATGACCCACTAGGTTTTGTGTCGCCTATCACCATGCAGGGAAAAGCTCTTCTCCGTGAACTTACCACAGAGCAAAACGACTGGGATGAACCACTTCCTGCTGAAAGAGAAGAGGAATGGAACAGATGGAGAAACTCCTTAAAAGATTTGGAGCAGCTACAGATGCCAAGATGTTATCTGCCATTCTCCCAGAGCACTGCTGTGAGTAAAGAACTGTGCATATTCTCAGATTCATCTACCCTGGCGATCGGAGCAGTAGCGTACCTCAGAGCCCTCGATAGTGAAGGTCAGTGGCACACAGGTTTTATTATCGGCAAGTCTAAAGTAGCTCCACGACCTGCACATACAGTACCTAGATTGGAGTTATGTGCAGCAGTTTTAGCTGTTGAGATGTTTGAACTCATTAGAGACGAAATGGACATTGAAGTAGACACTGTCAAGTTTTACACTGATAGTAAAATCGTCCTTGGTTACATAAACAACAACACAAAGAGGTTTTACACTTATGTAGCAAATCGTGTGACAAGAATCAGAAAGACCACACATCCTGCACAGTGGCATTACGTAGCTACAAGTGACAATCCAGCAGATGTAGCCACCAGACCTATTGTAGCCTCCACTTTACCTCACACTAACTGGTTTAGTGGACCTTCCTTTCTGACACAACCAAGTTTAGAAGTGTCACAGACAGACTCTTTCAGTCTCATAGAACCTGACTCAGACACAGAGATTAGACCTGAGACAGTAAAGACATTCATGACCAACACTTCAGTTACTCAACTAGAGTCAAGTCGTTTTGAGAAGTTTTCTCATTGGATGAGATTGTGTCGCACTATTGCATCACTTAAACGTGTAGCAGCTTTATACAAGAAAGCAGTAGACACAAAACAAAAAGGATGGCAATGTTTCAATGACAGTAACACTGCAGATGAGTTATCCAAAGCAGCTAAGTTTATCATTCTCACAGTGCAACGTGAAACATTCAGAGAAGAGTACAGGTGCATAAAACAGAATCTGCCACTCCCAAAACAAAGCAGTCTGAGAAAGCTAAACCCAATCATTGATGAAGAGGGTCTCCTCAGAATAGGAGGACGCTTGGCACCTGCAAATCTGACAAGAGATGAGAAACATCCACTCATTATTCCAAACAGTCACCACATAGCTGTACTTCTTGTGAGATACTATCATGAGAAAGTAGCACATCAGGGTCGACACATAACAGAAGGAGCGCTCAGAGGAGCTGGACTCTGGATTATCGGATGTAAAAGACTTGTATCTTCTGTTATTCACAAGTGTGTACTCTGTCGTAAGCTCAGAGGACAACTTCAAACTCAAAAGATGGCAGACTTACCAGTAGATAGGTTGTCACCTATGCCGCCATTCACAAGTGTAGGACTGGACGTGTTTGGCCCCTGGTCAGTGACAACTCGCCGCACCAGAGGAGGAAGTGCAGACAGTAAGCGCTGGGCTGTACTTTTCACCTGCATGTCAACAAGAGCTGTCCACATAGAACTCATAGAATCAATGTCAACATCTAGCTTTATTAATGCACTGAGAAGGTTTTTCAGTATACGTGGACCAGCACAAGTACTCCGCTCCGACAGAGGAACAAATTTCATTGGAGCGTGTAATGAACTGAAAATCGACCACAAAGACACAGTACTCAATACATTCTTGCAGGAAAAAGGATGTACATGGCTGTTTAACTCTCCACACTCCTCGCATATGGGTGGGGCCTGGGAGAGGCTCATTGGAGTCGCCAGACGGATTTTAGATGGTATTCTTTTAAAAGCCTCACATATCCAACTCACACATGAAGTGTTAAGTACGTTCATGGCAGAAGTAATGGCAATAATGAATGCAAGACCGCTTGTACCAGTGTCAACAGACCCAGACAACCCGATTCTTCTGACACCAGCAATGCTCCTCACTCAGAAAACCAACGCACTATCTGCACCAACCGGGAGTTTTGCACCACCAGAGCTTCATTCGAAACAATGGAAGCAAGTACAAAGTCTTGCAGATAGTTTTTGGAAGAAATGGAGAATTGAATATCTTTCAAGTCTACAACAGAGGAAAAAGTGGACGACGAAAAGACAAACATTAATGTTGGAGACATTGTCCTGCTGAAAGACTCTTAGCTCACAGAAACGACTGGTCAATGGACGTGTCATAAAAACTTTCCAGAGCAGAGACAAAAACATAAGAAAAGCAGAAGTTAAACTGTAAAAGATGACATGTTAAAGTGTTTTGAGACCTATTGCA
Organism: Mugilogobius chulae; assembly: GCA_038363315.1. NCBI lineage: Eukaryota > Metazoa > Chordata > Actinopteri > Gobiiformes > Gobiidae > Mugilogobius > Mugilogobius chulae. Next base: position 6,243 of record JBBPFD010000302.1, read on the forward strand.
GAAATGGTTTTACTTTTACCCGATGGTGACTAGATTAAATGTAACAGATGTTTTATTTTCAAATGTTTATATAAGGTTATGTTTAGTGGCACAATTTGTATTGTACCAGACGGGGAGTGTTCTGCCATGGTAATGTTTAAAAGCTAAGTTAAAAAGCAAAGCAGGTTTTGTACCTGAGTTTACAGCACCCTCTAGTGGTCACGGAGTGACATTGTGTTTTGTTTTTCTAAAAAGCATGTGAATATCAAAATGCGGAGCGCAAAGTCAAGTCGCTCGTGTGTTACGCTGTTCTTTCTCTTTAAACACGATTGTTGCCTTGGACAACATTTGTCCGTAAGTATTTATGTGTGAAGATATAATTTGTGTTTTATTGGAACAACATATGCATATTTTTGTTATATTGAACCAGCTAAGATAGTAAATGCTATGTTAGCCAAAAATTAGCATCATTAGCACTTTTGTCGGAGATTTGTACAGAAGCTAATGTGGTATTTCTTGTATTGTTTCAGTTTACGGTTGGTCAAAAGAGGACAATAGCTGTATGCTATTCTTCAATAAATCAGCAAAAAGTCAACAAGTCTGTTTTATTGGAGCGCCGTTAACTCGCAGTCTAGCCTTGCAAAGACAGTAGCTTGGGCGAGGACAGCACACCATATATGCATCATGATATGATACCATATATGTATATTTATTTAAACATTAGCCTAATATTTGTTGTCCAAGTATTTAATATTAATGCTGCTGTTTAATAAGTGAAAAGAGTTCTGTTGTCAACTCAGAGCTTCAGTCACAGAATTACACTTTTAAAAAAGTGTTTTTCGGTTTTTTTTGTTTTTTTTCAATATATTCGTGTATTTTAAAATAGCGGCTTATGGCTCGAAAAAGTAGTAGGGGCCCATTAACATCTGTGCCCAGGGCCCATAAAGTGATAATCCGGGCATGTCCGGAGGGTTCAATGTGTCTGTCTGATACATTTTGAGCTGAAAAAGACAAATGTGCAAACAAAACAAGTAAAACTACCTTGTTGCAAATAAACCTTTTAAATGCAACATAAACTTGGATTGGAACCTGGACCTTACTGACTCTTTTTATTCAATCTGTATTCTGTCATAATGGCTATTACGATAAACCTTTACTGATCTAGTTTCCTGTTTCCTCCAGTCTTACTCTGAGACCTGGTGACCCTCTGAACCCTCTGACCCTCTGACCCTCAGGAGTCTCAGGACCTCTGGACAGGTCCAGCTCCAGCAGAGACACGTCCTCAGAGAAGTGGATTTCTTTAGCCACGCCTGTCTTCACTCTGCTCTGCTTCAGACTGTTAAGAGCGCTCAACCAGACGGGAGTTCAGTGGGCTCACCTGCCCGACCTGGGACACTGGCTCAACAGGTAGGACAGGACAGGGACCAGACCTGACAACACAACACAAACCTGCCCGACCTGGGACACTGGCTCAACAGGTAGGACAGGACAGGGACCACACCTGAACAAACCTCACAACACAAACCTGCCCGGCCTGGGGCACTGGCTCAACAGGTAGGACAGGAACCGTACAAACTGTAACTTGTGACGATGAATTAGAAACGCGTACATCATCTGGACTTTTGAGACGAACGAAGAATGTTTTGAGGTGAGGAAAAAAATCATATCACTACAACAGTCTGTGAAAGTGTAGAAAAGGGGAAAGTTGTGTCCAGAGACTTGAACGGTTTGAGACATAAACTGCAGATGTACATGAGAGCTATTATCAGAGTTATAAACAGTGTGGACCAAAGACCAGCCCCTGTGGCACTTCATGTGGACAGTCTGGGCAGTGATTTAACCAATGCACTGATCCACGTTTTTATTTTTGTATTTCACAAACTGATTTCAACATCATCTGCAGAGAAACGACTGAAACAAGCTTTTTAATTTTCAAAACTTAGTTAAATCAGGTGAAAATTCATCGTGTGCCATGTATCTAATATTTATTGTGCAAGTAACAACGTATTTCAAACTCTTAAACCAGGTCTAAACCAGATCTAAACCAGACTAAACCAGGACTAAACCAGGACTAAAGCAGGACTAAACCAGGTCTACAGCAGGTCCTGCACTCGTACGTCCTGTTCCATCAGAAGTCCTGTACTGAAGTTTAGTTTAGTTTCTTTATCTGCCGAATCCTCTGGAGGAGAAACTGTTTAAGTGTAAAAGGCAGGCGGCCATTTTGTGCCGATAGTGGAGCCTCAGAGGAACAAAAAGCTCTGCAGCTCATAAATCTGAGAAGGTCCTGGAGGATTCAACACTGAGCAAGTGTCCTTATCCTGGGTCTGAATCTGCAGGACTAATGCTGGACTAAACTCAGGACTAAAGAGGACTAAACAGGACTAAACAACAAGCGGACTAAAGCACAGGACTAACACTGGACTAAACAGGACAAAGCAGGACTAAAACAGGACTAAAGCAGTGACTAAAGCAGGACTAAAACAGGACTAAAGCAGGACTAAACTAGGACTAAACCAGAGGACTAAAGCTAGGACTAAAACAGGACTAAACAGCAGGACTAAAGCAGGACTAAAGGACTAAAGCAGGACTAAACCAGGACTAAAGCAGGACTAAAGCAGGACTAAAAAAACAGACTAAAGCAGGACTAAAGCCAGGACTAAGACACTAAAGCAGGACTAAAACAGGACTAAAGACAGGACTAAAGCAGGACTAAAACTTAGGACTAAAAGACTAAAGCGGACTAAAGATCAGGACTAAAAACCAGGACTAAACAAAAAAGGACTAACAGGACTAAAGCAGGACTAAAGCAGGACTAAACACAGGACTAACAACAGGGACTAAAGCAGGACTAAAAGCAGGACTAAAGCAGGACTAAAACAGGACTAAAAGCAAGGACTAAACAGGACTAAAACAGACTAAAACAGGACTAAACAAAGGATAAAGCAGGACTAAAACAGGACTAAAACAGGACTAAAGCAGGACTAAAACAGGATGAGGACTAAACAGGACTAAAACAGACTAAAACAGGGACTAAAACAGGACTAAAGCAGGACTAAAGACAGGACTAAAAACCAGGACTAAAAACAGGACTAAGAACAGGACTAAAACCAGGGACTAAAGCAGGACTAAACCCAGGACTAAACAGCAGGACTTAAAACAGGACTAAAGCAGGACTAAGAACAGGACTAAAACAGGACTAAAACAGGACTAAAACAGGGACTAAAGCAGGACTAAAGCAGGACTAAAAGCAGGACTAACAACAGGACTAAAAGCAGGACTAAAAACAGGACTAAAACAGGACTAAAGCAGGACTAAAACAGGACTAAACAGGACTAAACAGGACTAAAGCAGGACTAAAACAGGACTAAACAGGACTAAAGCAGGACAAACAGGACTAAAACAGGACTAAAACAGGACCTAAAACAGGACTAAAACAGGACTAAAACAGGACTAAAAGCAGGACTAAAACAGGACTAAAGCAGGACTAAAACAGGACTAAAAACACAGACTAAAACAGGACTAAAGCAGGACTAAAACAGGAACCTAAAGCAGGACTAAAAACAGGACCTTAAAGCAGGACTAAAACAGGACTAAAGCAGGACTAAAAACAGGACTAAAAACAGGACTAAAAAAGACTAAAGCAGGACTAAACAGGACTAAAGCAGGACTAAAACAGGACTAAAACAGGACTAAACTTTCATCAGTAAAAGTGAGTCAGATCCAAAACGTCCGTTGAATCTTAAAATAGGTTTCCAGGGTTTTGAAGATAATCTCTGAGAACAAAGAACTTTCAGTCTGAGCTGGACCAACCTGGGCCAAACCACACTTGTTTTAACCCTTTAGAATCAGGACCAGAGAGAGCTAACCACTCTGCCAGTCTCTTCAGTCCAATCACGTTCACAGAAAAGATGTTTTATGTGTTTCTTGTAAAAGTCTTTCTCTGCGGCTCCGACAGAACAACTCTCACGGCTCCTCGGTGTTTGTGCCGCAGGAGGTCAAAGGTCAGCCGCACATTCACAGCGCGCTCACGTCTCCGGGCAGCAGGGGGCAGTGACGAGGGCAGAGCAGGGGTCAGCGCAGCCGTGACAGAATAATGAGGATTCAGAGTTCAATATTTAACTCTGCACGAAGCATTCAGCGTTTTCTGACACAAACAGAGACTTAAACAACAACCACAGACTTCAACAACAAGCACAGACTTCAACAACAAGCACAGACTTAAACAACAACCACAGACTTAAACAACAACCACAGACTTAAACAACAACCACAGACTTAAACAACAACCAGAGACTTAAACAACAACCACAGACTTAAACAACAACCACAGACTTAAACAACAACCACAGACTTAAACAACAACCACAGACTTAAACAACAACCACAGACTTAAACAACAACCACAGACTTAAACAACAACCACAGACTTAAACAACAACCACAGACTTAAACAACAACCACAGACTTAAACAACAACCACGGACTTAAACAACAACCACAGACTTAAACAACAACCACAGACTTAAACAACAACCACAGACTTAAACAACAACCACAGACTTAAACAACAACCACAGACTTAAACAACAACCACAGACTTAAACAACAACCAGACTTAAACAACAACCACAGACTTAAACAACAACCACAGACTTAAACAACAACCAGAGACTTAAACAACAACCACAGACTTAAACAACAACCACAGACCTAAACAACAACCACAGACTTAAACAACAACCACAGACTTAAACAACAACCACAGACTTAAACAACAACCACAGACTTCAACAACAACCACAGACCTAAACAACAACCACAGACTTAAACAACAACCACAGACTTAAACAACAACCACAGACTTAAACAACAACCACAGACTTAAACAACAACCACATACTTAAACAACAACCACATACTTAAACAAACAACAACCACAGACTTAAACAACAACCACAGACTTCAACAACAACCACAGACTTAAACAACAACCACAGACTTAAACAACAACCACAGACCTCTGATGTGACAGTGCAGGATCTGTCTGTTTTGACTCACATATATGTTGCACTAGATAAAATACTGTGTCGGTACAAAGCCAGGTAACAATGCCTTAATAACTAAGGTTATAGGTTTAGTTGGGCTAGGTCAGAAGATTTAGCGCTCGGCTCTGGGAGTGGAGAAGACACTGAGACGAGAGTTAAGTTTTGCTAGTAACATATATTGAGATGACAAAAAAAAAGACAAAACAGTAAACAAGTAAACAATGAGAACAAAACAACCCGACAATGGCCGTTGATATTTACAATCCAAGTTCAGGATAAATGTACATTAAAATATCTCGCTGTGCAAGTTCCATGGTTCATATGAAAGTGTCCCGAGCTTGGGTCATGTGACAAAGGCCATAGTTCTTTGGTTAAATTCACGTGTGAGTGAGGAAGTGTGAGTGCGAGGGATAAGTTCAGTCTGAGTGGTCACAAGCAGTTTACGGGACAAAGGAGCCTCCTACCGGCCCGACCAGAGCAGGAGAGGTTCTGAGTCAGTAGTCCTGGGCTGGAGTAGAGAACTGGTGCAGGCGTTTTGGGTTCAGTAGAGAACTGGTGCAGGCGTGTTGGGTTCAGTAGAGAACTGGTGCAGGCGTGTTGGGTTCAGTAGAGAACTGGTGCAGGTGTGTTGGGTTCAGTAGAGAACTGGTGCAGGCGTGTTGGGTTCAGTAGAGAACTGGTGCAGGCGTGTTGGGTTCAGTAGAGAACTGGTGCAGGCGTGTTGGGTTCAGTAGAGAACTGGTGCAGGCGTGTTGGGTTCAGTAGAGAACTGGTGCAGGCGTGTTGGGTTCAGTAGAGAACTGGTACAGGCGTGTTGGGTTCAGTAGAGAACTGGTACAGGCGTGTTGGGTTCAGTAGAGAACTGGTGCAGGCGTTTTGGGTTCAGTAGAGAACTGGTGCAGGCGTGTTGGGTTCAGTAGAGAACTGGTGCAGGCGTGTTGGGTTCAGTAGAGAACTGGTGCAGGCGTGTTGGGTTCAGTAGAGAACTGGTGCAGGCGTGTTGGGTTCAGTAGAGAACTGGTGCAGGCGTGTTGGGTTCAGTAGAGAACTGGTGCAGGCGTGTTGGGTTCAGTAGAGAACTGGTGCAGGCGTGTTGGGTTCAGTAGAGAACTGGTGCAGGCGTGTTGGGTTCAGAACTGGTGCAGGCGTGTTGGGTTCAGTAGAGAACTGGTGCAGGCGTGTTGGGTTCAGAACTGGTGCAGGCGTGTTGGGTTCAGTAGAGAACTGGTGCGGCGTGTTGGGTTCAGTAGAGAACTGGTACAGGCGTGTTGGGTTCAGTAGAGAACTGGTGCAGGCGTGTTGGGTTCAGTAGAGAACTGGTGCAGGCGTGTTGGGTTCAGTAGAGAACTGGTGCAGGCGTGTTGGGTTCAGTAGAGAACTGGTGCAGGCGTGTTGGGTTCAGTAGAGAACTGGTGCAGTGGCGTGTTGGGTTCAGGAGACTGGTGCAGGCGTGTTGGGTTCAGAGAAACGGTGCAGGCGTGTTGGGTCAAGAACTGGTGCAGGCGTGTTGGGTTCAGTAGAGAACTGGTGCAGGCGTGTTGGGTTCAGTAGAGAACTGGTACAGGCGTGTTGGGTTCAGTAGAGGACTGGTGCAGGCGTGTTGGGTTCAGTAGAGAACTGGTGCAGGCGTGTTGGGTTCCAGTAGAGAACTGGTGCAGGCGTGTTGGGTTCAGTAGAGAACTGGTGCAGGGTGTTGGGTTCAGTAGAGAACTGGTGCAGGCGTGTTGGGTTCAGTAGAGAACTGGTGCAGGCGTGTTGGGTTCAGTAGAGAACTGGTGCAGGCGTGTTGGGTTCAGTAGAGAACTGGTGCAGGCGTGTTGGGTTCAGTAGAGAACTGGTGCAGGCGTGTTGGGTTCAGTAGAGAACTGGTGCAGGCGTGTTGGGTTCAGTAGAGAACTGGTGCAGGCGTGTTGGGTTCAGTTAGGCTCAGATCCTTAGCTCGCCGCCCCATCTGGTCGTAGTTTCTAGCAGACTCGCGCTCTTTTGATTAGTGGTCTGGACCCGGTAGTCAGCTCTTGTAGCCTGTCACCTGAAAATCATCCCTCGCTCTAGCAGCACATTTAACTTCTGGTTATATAGACTGTGATTGGCGACGCACAGTCACATGACTGTGTCAACAACGCGATGACGTAATAGTAAAGTTCACAATATAGTTAATATAAAGAGTTACACACAAAATACACACTGTTTTATTTGGTTTATAAACTATTATCTGTGAGTCTAGAAGGTGGAGGGGATTCGGGGGGTGCTTCCCCAAAAATCTTATTTATTTATATATTTTTAATAGATGAATTTGTTCACAATGTGATGTATTGTACATCATTTAATGCATCGTTTACAAATGCTTATTTGTGTATCATTGTGTCTGATACTATACACCAGCGCTGTCTTGAGTACTCTCTAGTTTATCTTAAACCTTATTTCCTTTGAGCAGGTTGAGAATCTGGAGAGACACATTTGTGAGTCAAACTGGACAGAGAACGTTCATGAGAGACCGTCTGTACTTGTTCTTAGAAATGCAGACTGTTTCATTCATGTCTGTGTGAGCCCAAACGTTGAATGGAAGTGTATTTACTTACATTTCTCACCAAAGTTGAATCTGTTTGGAGCTGTAGTGTGGCCCCAGCTCTGCTTCCTCTCTGGAGCTGAACTCAGACCATAAACTGCTCCCTCCTGGACTTAGTGAACAGAAATATTAAAGTCTGAATGTTTTGTCTGGACAAACAGCCTCATGTTTTATGTGAATTCTAAAATAAACAGCTCTTTGTGCTTTTAACTCAGTGAATATGTGTCCTATTGACACAAAATAATGTGTCCATGGTTTTTTATTTGTGAGGCTGAGACTGCACTCGGTCCAGCTCTGGTCCAGTCTTGAGCCAGTCCTCGCTCAGAGAACAGCACATGTTCAGTCTTCTGCTGCTCTAGTACTTCTCCTTTGGTCCTTGGACAGACTGTGCACTCTCGCGACAATCGATTATTTGTGAAGGAAAAAAGTTTCAATGATATAATACGGGCCACCTCTGACTGTGGGACATGACTTGGGACTTGACTTAGACTTGTCTCTTTGACTCAGACTTGCTTCCACAGACTTACTGGACTCTCTGTGTTTATCTGAAGGTGAAGTAAAAATAAAAGACAAAGACAGATCCTCTTCAGTGTCGACTCTGAGCAGCTGTGACTTATAAATATCTAGAGTTTCACCTTCATCTGTGTGTGTGTTCTGAACAGGAGCCTAACGTGTGTGTTCTTTGTGTGTTTGTCCACAGTTCTGAACACAAGGTGGCGCTCTCTCTGGTGGCGGCGCTGTGTCTCGTCCTCATTTACTTCCTGGTTCAGAGGAAGTGTTCGTTTGTGTCTAAAGTGGCTCTGGCTCTGGGTCTGATCGGAGTTTACAGCTACAGAGCGGCCATCGGCAACGTCAGCTTCCCCTGCAACGGTCAGCAAGGCACGCAGAGAGGTAAGACTGGGATTAGACCTGGTTTAGACCTGGTTTAGACCGGGTTTAGACCTGGTTTAGTCCAGCTTTACCTGGCAACAAACCGCCAGGCACGCAGAGAGGTAAGACTGGGTTTAGACCTGGTTTAGACTGAGTTTAGACCTGGTTTAGACCAGGTTTAGACCAGCTTTTACCTGGCAACAGAGCGCCAGGCACGCAGAGAGGTAAGACTGGGTTTAGACCAGGTTTAGACCTGGTTTAGACCAGGTTTAGACCAGCTTTTACCTGACAACAAACCGCCAGACACGCAGAGAGGTAAGACTGGGTTTAGACTGGGTTTAGACCTGGTTTAGACCTGGTTTAGACCTGGTTTAGACTGAGTTTAGACCAGGTTTAGACCTGGTTTAGACCAGCTTTTACCTGGCAACGGACCGCAAGGCACGCAGAGAGGTAAGCCTGGGTTTAGACCTGATTTAGACCGAGGTTTAGACCAGCTTCAGACCAGCTTCCCCTGGCAGCGGAGCGCAAGGCACGCAGGGAGGTAAGACTGAGTTTAGACTGGGTTTAGACCGAGGTTAGACCGGGTTTAGACCAAGTTTAGAACCGAGTTTAGACCCACTTTGGACCAGCTTTTACCTGGCAATGGACCGCCAGGCACGCAGAGAGGTAAGACTGGGTTTAGTCCAAGATTTAGACCTGGTTTAGACCAGGTTTAGACAGAGTTTAGACCGATTTTACCTGGCAGCGGACAGCAAGGCACGCTGAGAGATAAGACAGAGTTTAGACCAGGTTTAGTCCGGGTTTAGACCGAGTTTAGACCAGCTTCCCCTGGCAATGGAGCTCCATAACACAGAGAGGTAAGACCGGGTTAGACCAGGTTTAGACCGAGTTTAGGCCGAGTTCTGTCTGTAACTAGAAGTGCGCTGTCCAAATGGCCAGATTACACTCCCTCTTGTTCATGTCAGTACTAATGTTTTTTACAATGGCAGAGTAAATGTGATTCACACCAGAGCAGAGTTAGAATCATTAACACTGCACAAGTGTTAATACTGCAGAGTGTTAGCGTTAGCATTAGCGTACATGCTAAGAAGCTGCTAGTAAACGTTTCTCTTTAAGTCGTTAAGTTTTTCTCACAAATCCAACAGTTATAAGTGACTTTACAAACTGAAAGATTTACTCACACTTCTGAGATTCTTCAAACAGAACTTCACTCGTCTGTATTGATCTGTGGTGATTGATCTGTGGTGATTGATCTGTGGTGATTGATCCGTCGTCACTGATCAGTTTCTCTGTCTGTGTTTTCTCTTTTCTGTTCTGTGGTTAATTAGTGGAACAAACAGAAACAGTCTTTTTGTAGAAATGAAGATGAGACAAATGTTTTAAACGACGGTCTCCATCAGCGTCTGAAATGAGCTGAATAATTAAAAGTGAAGTTAATGGAGGAGCAAATGAAGCTGCTTTTTGTTGTTGATTCACAAAAACTGGACAGTTTATTCAAAAAAAGAATTTGTATTTGTCAAGAAACTCTGAAAGTTTTTATATGTGAGAGAGAGAGAAGAGAGAGAGAGAAGAGAGAGAGAGAGAGAGAGGGTGAGGGAGAGAGAGAGAGAGAGGAGAGAGAGAGAGAGAGAGAGAGGGGGGGGGGTAGAGAGAGAGAGAGAGAGGATGGGGGGGGTGGAGAGAGAGACAGAGGGAGGGGGAGGGAGAAAGAGAGGGAGAGAGAGGATGAGGGGGGGGAGAGGAGAGAGAGAGGATGAGGGGGGGGGGGGGGGGAGAGAGAGGATGAGGGGGGGAGAGGAGAGAGAGAGGATGAGGGGGGGGGGAGAGAGAGAGGGAGGGGGAGAGAGAGAGAAAGAGGAGAGAGAGTAGGGGGAGAGAGAGAGAGAAGAGAGAGAGAGGGAGGGGGAGAGAGAGAGAGAAAGAGAGAGAGGGAGGGGGAGAGAAAGAGAGAGAGAGAGTAGGGGGGAGAGAGAGAGAGAAGAGAGGAGAGAGAGATAGAGAGAGACAGAGGGAGAGGGGGGAGGGGATGAGAGAGGAGCAAGAGAGAGAAGAGAGAGGGGGGAGAGGGAGAGAAGAGAGAGGAGAGAGAGAAAGGAGAGAGCGAGAAGAGAAAGAGAGGAGGGAGAGAAAGAGAGGGAAGAGATAGAGGGGAGAGAGGAGAGAGAGAGAAGAGAGAGAAAGAGAAAGAGAGAGATAATGGGGGGGAGAGGAGGGAGAGAGAAAGAAAGAGAGAGTAGACAGGGAGGAGAGAGGGGGGGGGGGAAGAGAGGGGGAGAGAGTAGATGAGAGAGAGAAAGGAGAGAGCGAGAGAAGAGAGACAGAGGAGAGAGAGATAGGGGGAGAGAGAAGGAGGGGAGAGAGACAGAAGAGAAAGAGAGGGGAGAGAGAGAAAGGAGAGAAAGAGAGCGAGAGAATAGAGAGAGATGAGAGAGGGAGAGGAGAGAGAGGGGGGGAGAGGGAGAGAGAAAGAGTGAGAGAATAGAGAGGAGAAAGAGAGAGTGCAGATGGAAGCAGCAGCGTTTGTTCTCTGGTCGTCTGTTATAAACCAGGACTATGACATCATTCTTTAAACTATTAAAGACGATTAACACAGCAGATAATAAAGTTATTTTGGGACATAATTAAAGCTTAATTGCTGTTGTTGATTGTTTTAAGTTGATTAGAAAATCTCATTTGGCAGAAAAAGAAAGAAAAACCTGTTTTATTTTCGTCACATTCACCACAAACACCAGAAAACGTTCTTCTGTTCTGATTCTTTGGTGGTTAATGCAGAGTTTAAAGCCTGTGGTCATGTGACTGTCGGTGGGAACATTCCAGTCGCTGCTTTTTGACCTGCTGCTCGTTCATTCATCTTTACAGAATGGAACAAACCTTAAAAAGTGACATAAATAAGAAAGAATGTGACCAGAGACTGAGTGTGTTTGCTTCAGCACCTTGGACAGCTCCTCAGACTCTCACAGCTGAAGCTTCTGCTGTTTATCCTGTGCCTGCTTTTGTCTCTCTGTGATTAGATCATCATCATGTTTGAGGTTTTAAACTCTGGTGTCACAGTTCATGGTCAGAACAGTTTCATCAGGCTGAGACGTGTTCTCTGTGAGGTAAAAACTGTGAGGTAAAAACTCCCAGAATCAGGCACAACTAAGACAAAATATAGATCTTTACAAGGTGTGAGGACCAAAATCATCTGGCATTTTTGTGTTTGGATTAGGGCTGTCAGTTTTATCGCGTTTTTATCGCGTTAATGCAAAACTATTTTAAACGGCGACAATTTTTTTTTACGCAAATTAATCACATGTTTATTTTTCACCATTAAAACGCTCCAATGGCATAGATAAACACAGAGCACAAGCAGAAAGAGTCCTAGACAAGGCTCTGCTGGATCACTTTTGTAGACTTTGGTAACGTTTCCACTCGATCCCACGACTGTCTGAGCGTGAGTGTGTTTGTTTACCTCGGCTCCGTCCATGTGCAGCTCCATCAGCTGATGAGGCTCCGTACATGTTTCCATCTTCCCGTGTCTTGATAAAGTCGCGGTCCTCGGTCACTAAAGTCGTGGTCCTCGGTCACTGAATGCGATGTTTGTCCTCAGGTTGTTGAAACGATCCAATATCCAGAATAGTCTTTCAAAACTCCAATAAAAACTGTCATAGTTCTACTTTTGGCTCCGCTAGCTTAGCGGTAAAGCTTCGCTCGTTTTAACTAACACTTCCTTTAAATCCTTCACAATAAAAGCCTCATAATCTCCAGCTGCAGAAAGAGCTTTATTGTGAAAGAGCAGTGTAATAAATGCTTAGAATGAGTGAGACACGTCAATATCACGATTTGGCCTAATGTTATGGGAATGCAATATTATAAAATAATAAAATATATTTAAAAAATTATATATAAACATTATTTTACACTTCAAGAATGTAACAGATTCTACAAATAAAGACATAATAAACAGGAATTAAAGCTAAATATATGATTAGAATGTAAATACATTAAAATATATCAAATAAAAACATTTAATTATATGTGATTAATCGTGATTAAAATTTTTAATCGCTTGACAGCCCTAGTTTAGATTGAAAACCACAGACTCAAATGTTAAGCTTCACATTTGAGTGTTTAAGATTCTTTAGTTTGAGACTAAAGGTGAATGTTGTTAATGGTAAAACTGTGTCTGGTTGACCAGTTAACCCTCAGCACATTTTAGAACAGGAACACAGCCTGTTAATAACTTTATACTTCACCTCTGGTCTCACATTTTCAGTTTAGACCCATTCACTTTTGTACTACAACAAAACAACTTTAAAGTGAGAATAATCTGAACGACTCACACGTCCTGGGACAATTTACACTTTAACGCACGACCGGAAAGAAATATTATCACACATGCTTCTCTTTATGTATATTTGGTCCTTTAAATCCTTCTGTCGTCATGTGAAGCGTCTTAGAGATAAATTTGACTGGTCTCTAAGTGTATTTTAGTCTAAACGTTGAATCCTTGTGTGGTGGAGAAGTCTGACCGTCATGTGAACACAGCTCTTCGTGTCAGAGATAAATCTGACTCTGTTCACTTCCTTCACCTGCAGCTGCAGCACAAAAACTGTCAGAGCTTCATTAAAAATTTACATCTTTGGACAAACGAGAAGCAGAAACGCTGCAGGGAAAAGAACGGCTGCTGCAACGCCGTGGCCTGGTGCCCACGAGCAACGCACTCTGCTCTAACACACTCTGCCCATTCACACGCTGCCCTGGTGCCCACGAGCAACGCACTCTGCTCTAACACACTCTACCCATTCACACTCTATCCTGGTGCCTCTGAGCAACACACTCTGTCCACAGTTTAGTTTACAGAAGAGCTAGAGTGAGACCAGTGTTTGATAAAGAGACAACTGTTATTTTTTCTTCCTGACACTGACCTAAAGTGACGCTGTGTAACTTTCTGCAGCTGAAAAACCAACACGTTCAAACAGAAAACATTAGTTCAGGACGCTCTTCATCTGTTTAAAGCCTCACTGTGGAATATTACAGTTAAACGTTTCCATAGTAACGAGCTCTGAGTGCTCGTCAGGTCGGCTCATGTTTGTGGTTCGTTTTTCACTGAACAGACCGACTTCCACAGAACAAACACCGCTGCTTCAGTCTGAGCTCTCTCTCTCTCTCTCTCTCTCTCTTTCTCTCTCTCTCTCTTTCTCTCCTTTTCTTCTCTCTCCTCTCTCTTTCTCTCTCTCTCTTTCTCCTTTCCTCTCTCTTTCTCTCTCTCTCTCTCTCTCTCCTCTCTCCTTTCTTCTCTCTCTTTTCTCTCTTTCTCTTTTCTCTCTCTCTTCTCTTTCCTCTCCTTCTCCTCTCTCTCCTTCTTTCTCTCTCCTTTCTCTCTTCTCCTCTCTCTCCTTCTCTCTCTCTCTCTCTCTCCTTCTCTCTCTTCTCTCTCTTTTCTTCTTCTCTCTTTCTCTCTCTTTCTCCTCTCTCTCTCTCTCTCTCTCTCTCTCTCTCTCTCTCTCTCTCTCTCTCTCTCTCTCTCTCTCTCTCTCTCCTCTCTCTCTCTCCTCTCTCTCTCTCTCTCTCTCTCTCTCTCTCTCTCTCTCTCTCTCTCTCTCTCTCTCTCTCTCTCTCTCTCTCTCTCTCTCCTCTCTCTCTCTCTCTCTCTCTCTCTCTTCTCTCTCTCTCCTCTCTCTCTCTCTCTACAGCTGGTAGCCTGGTCTAAACCGTCCTGTGGGACTCTATAGGGCACGGAGGCTGTAGTCCTGGTCTATAACCGGTCTCTTCTCCTCACAGGGCTTCTGGACTGTTTGTCTGGAGGCTGGGGACTCTGGAGGCCTGTAGTCCTGGTCTATTAACCGGTCTCTCTCTTTGCAGCTGTAGTCCTGGTTCTCCGTCTCTCTCCTCTCGTCTGGGCTGGAGTCCTGGTCTATAAACCGGTCTCTCTCTCCTCTGGGCTGTAGTCCTGGTCTATAACTGAGGTCTCTCTCTCACAGGGGGGACTCTGGAGGCTGTAGTCCTGGTCTGATAACCGGTCCTCTCTCTTCTGCAGCTGTAGTCCTGGTCTATAGACCGGTCTCTCTCTCACAGGGGGACTCTGGAGGCTGTAGTCCTGGTCTAGCTAATCCGGTCTCTCTCTCACAGGGCGACTCTGAGGCTGGGTTAGTCCTTGGCTATAAACCGGGTCTTCTCCACAGGGGACTCTGGAGGCTCGGTCGTGTACGTCTTTCGTCCTGGGGATCTTGTTCTCTGGATTAAAGACCTGCTCCGGCTCCCAGTTCAGTTCCCAGTCCTCAGCACCAGGTCCCGGGGTCTGTGGGGAGGTGTTTGCGGGGCTGGTCCTGCGTGGTGGCCGCTGGTTTCGCGGCTCATAACCTTCCTGTTCTCTTGTGGACTCTGCTGCGTCCAGTCTTCATGGGGAAAGTTCTCTGGAGTCGGCTTCAGTAGACGCAGCTCAGGTCTCGATCATCCACCTGTGGTTTGGACAGGCCGCGTTTTACTGTCAGGTAACACTATGCAACCTGTCACACCTGTCACACACCTGTCTGCACCTGTCACACTGTCACACACCTGGTCTGCACCTGCTCACACCTGTCTACACCTGTCTGCACCTGTAGACACCATCAACACCTGTGGTTCGGACAGGCTGCGTTTTACTGTCAGGTAACACTATGCACCTGTCTACACCTGTCACACCTGTCACACACCTGTCACACACCTGCTCTACACCTGTCTGCACCTGTAAAAACACCTGTCATAAACCATCATCCACCTGTAATACACCTGTAACACACCTGTAAGACACCGATCATCCACCTGTGGTTTGGACAGGCCGCGTTTTACTGTCAGGTAACAGTCTGATACACCTGTCTACACCTGTCACACATGTCACACACTGTCTGCACCTGTCTGCACCTGTCTACACCTGTCTCACCTGTCTGCACCTGTCACACACCTGTCACACACCATCATACACCTGTGGTTTGGACAGGCTGCGGTACTGTTCAGGTAACACTTGCACTGCTCTGCACCTGTGCACACTGTCACACACCTGTCACACACCTGTCTGCACCTGTCCACCTGTCACACACCTGTCTACCTTTTACACTGTCTACCCTGTCTGCACCTGTCACACACCTGTAAGAACACCATCATCCACCTGTGGTTCGGACAGGCCGCCGTTTTACTGTCAGGGTAACAGTCTCCCACTCTCTCTCTCCCTCTCCTCTCTCTTCTCTCTCTCTCTCTTTCTCCTTCTCTCTCTCTCCTTGTTCTCTCTCTATTCTTTCTTTCCCCCTCTTTCCCTCCCTCCCTCACTCATTCTCTCTTTCTTTCTTTGTCTTTCCATCTTCCTCCTCTCTCTCCTTTTTCTCCCCCCCCCTCTCTCTCACTCTCCTCTCTTCCCCGTTCTCTTCTCTCTCCTCTTTCTCTTCATTCTCTCGCTCTCTCTCTCCTCCTTCTCTCTTTTCTCCCTCTCTCTTTCTCTCCTCCTTCTCTATCTCTCTACCCTCTCTCTCCCTCTCTCCTCTCTCTCTTCTCTCTCCTAATCTCTCTCTCTTCTTTCCTCTCTCTCTCTCTTTTTCACCTTCTCTCTTTCTTCTCTTCCCCTCCCCTCTCTCTCCTCTCTTCTCTCCTCTCTCCGTCTCCTCCCCCCTCTTCCCTCTCTCTCTGTCTCTCTCTCTCCTTCTTCTCTCTCTCTCTCTCTAATCAGGTCTCTCTCTCTCAGGACTAAAACCAGGTCTAAACTCTAAACCAGGACTCCCAGGTTCTAAACCAGGACCAGACTTAAAACCAAAACCAGGTCTAAACCAGGGTCTAAAACAGGACTAAACCAGGACTAAAGCAGGACTAAAACAGGACTAAACAGGACTAAACAGGACTAAACAGGACTAAACCAGGACTAAACTAGGACTAAAAACCAGGACTAAAACAGGACTAAAACAGGACTAAAACAGGACTAAACCCAGGTCTAAAGCAGGACTAAAACGGGACTAAAACAGGACTAAAGCAGATTCTAAACCCAGGACTAAAACAGGACTAAACCAGGACTAAAACAGGACTAAAACAGGACTAAACCAGATCCAAACCAGGACTAAACAGGACTAAAACAAGACTAAAAACAGGACTAAAAAGCAGGAGCAGGGTTAAAGACAAAACATCCAGGTGATAAAAGAGAGAATCAGACTCAGGACCAAAGACACAGACGTTTCACAGTTGAACCTGAATCTCTCCTGGTTTTAACCATTTTTGTCCAAACGTGACTCAGATAAACCCGACTCTTTTAAGTATTTTTGTCCAAACGTGACTCTGCTGTTCTCTCTTCTTCATAAATCTTCTGGACGCTTTTCCCTCTGGACTCTTCTTCTTCTTCTTTGTTCTGTTTTATTTAAAGTATCGTCTCATTTTTTTTACTCTGAAGTTGTTGGACTTCAGCCAGAGCCTCACCGCAGTCCAAAGTCCGGCTCAGATCCAGGACCAGAACCAGGACTAGGACCAGCCCGAGTCTGCAGCAGAAAAGTAGAACGTTTATGTGTTTCAAGACTGTTTCCGAGAGGCAGAAACACAGAAGTAAAACTGGACTGAACCAGAACCTTTCACTCTCTCATTCACTCACACTGATGCACAATCAACCTAAACAGCAAAACCCACAGTGACACAGGCAGAACATGCAAACTCCACCCAGAGAGATCATGAGATGTTGATCTGGTCCGACCCGGGAGTCGACCCCTAATCTCCCTATTGGGAAGCCAGAGCTTTAACCACTCTGCCACTGTGCACCCGGTTGGTAAATCTAAGGATCGGTAAAGCTGGAGTTACAGCTGAGACATGAAGGACTCTAGATTTGGCAGATTTGGGGTTTGACCATTCCTCTGCAAAAGCTGAAGGTCACTGAGGTCAAAATGAGTTTTAGAGAATCAAAATGACCTGTCCTCCAGAAAGATCCTCCGCTCATCGACACAAACAGTGAAACAAGTGTAAAAAGCTCTGTTGTCAGTAACTACAAGAGGTTATCTGTGAGAAAACTAAAGTTCTGCTGCTAAATCAACATTTGTGAATGAAACTCCACCTACGACCCTTAAAAGTGGGTTTTGTTTGCCTGGAGAATCCAGCCTCACCGCTGCACCAGTGGATGAGTCTGGTCGCCCTCGAGTCAACTGGATTTCTAGGGCGGAACAAATCTCACCTAACAGACAGCGGAGGGAACCAATCAGAGAAGAGCATAAAGGCTTCTACTGCCGTAGCTGTTGGGATTTCTCTCGCGCTGTCATCTGCCGGTAAGGTAGTCCTCTTACCGGCTCGAGCCGACTGCACTGCCTTGACCATCTTGAACACGACTATTGACGCGATGTCTTTTCCGGTGAATGGAACAAACTCTCGGTTTTCCGGTGCGCCATGTTGTTTATCCTTCCGCCGCGCTGCCTAGATCCATGCGCGCTGCCTAGATCCATGCGCGTCCTAGATCCATGCGCGCTGCTAGATCCATGCGCGCTGCTAGATCATGCGCGCTGCCTAGATGCCGCTAGATCCATGCGCGCTGCCTAGATCCATGCGCGCTGCCTAGACCATGCGCGCTGCTAGATATGGCCTGCCTGATATGCGCTGCCTGGATCCATGCGCGCTGCCTAGATCTGCAGCTGCCTAGATAATGGCGCGCTGCTAGATCCATGGCGCGCTGCCCTAGATCCATGCGCGCTGCCTGGATCCATGCGCGCTGCCTAGATCCATGCGCGCTGCCTAGATCCATGCGCGCTGCCTAGATCCATGCGCGCTGACCGCGCCTGGCTAGATCCATGCGCGCTGAAGCGTTGTTAGCAAAAACCATGTGACTGAATAAACCGATTTTCATTGGCACGGTACGATCTGGATTTCGAGGGAAATGCCCTTGGACGGGAGGGCGACCAGACTGACATTTTCTCTGTGTAAAAATACAGAGAAATGTCATTCTGGATCCCAGGCAACGAACTCCACCTACGACCCTTAAAAGTGACATTCAGGTGAAAACACAGACGTCTGTCAGACCGGTTCAGACCTGATCCAAACAGCTGAGAGCAGACTGTGGCCTTGTTTTATTCAAACTAGTTTCCCCAGCTGAGCAGATGGACAGCGGCTCTTTGTGCAGGAGCAGGAGCAGAGAGGAAAGTGACGTCGACTGAAAATCCCTTATACAAATTTGGAGATTGGAGTCTGATTGGTCCCAGAGTTCTTTTTATATTTATCATTTCCACATAAACCTAATGTAGCAGCAGTTATGTTCAAACAATGTAATGTTTTTATGTTAAACCTCTGACCAGAGACCACTGCTTGTGTGAAAAATCTGACCCTCACGGAATAAAGTTAAATAGTTCTGACATATGAGATTTTAAAAAGTGTAGAATATCTTTATTTTGTTGATTGTTAAAATGTTTTGTGTTCAGTCTTGGTCACAAACAGATTTGTAACAGCTTTGTTTTTATAATAAACAGAAAAAGAACCAGGGCTCAGCAAGACTTTGGCCAATAGAAAACAAGGCTGTACCTCAGGGCACCGCTTTAGCCCCACTGAACTTCTGTTTCATATTTGATCAGATTCAGACCAGCAGCAGGTCCAGGTCTAGGTCCAGGTCCAGGTCTAAGTCTGGAGACGAGTCCTGACCGAGATCCTTCAGCTGAAGCACACTAGCGCCCCCTGCTGCTGGGTTATAACACGTCTAGGAGCTGTTTAAAACGAGACACTGCAGTGAACAGGAAAGAAATATAAAAGTTATAAAATCCTGCTGTGGTTTAGTAACAGAAATGTCATGTTTTCAGATAGAAATAAGGTGTTTTAATGTAAAGAAAATGGCCAAAATGTCACAAAACTGGATCAGCAAAAACGGAATTATAGGCCGAGCTAAGTTCAGAACCGACTTAAGGAGACAAATATTCATACAATTGACTTTTCTGGTTTTAATCCTGTTCTGACGATGCGTTCTCTTCAAAAAGCTCAACTTGGGTCTGACTCTAAATGAACCGGGCGTCCTTTAATCACAGGGCAAATGCTTAACCGACTACAGCAACAAAGACACAGCAGATCTGTTTGTGAGTGAGAGCTTCCAAAAGCTTTTATTCAACGTCAAAAGAGACACAGACCGACTTTAGTCCTGGATCAAAGTCAGACGGTTCATTTGACTGAGTCTGTGAGATCAAGTCCAAGTCCCACTTCAGACCCAGGTTCAGACCCAGGTTCAGATCCAGGTCCTGTTGTTGGGGCTAAATCCACGGCGCTGCCCGATTTCTGCAGCAAAGCCTCAACAGCCAAACACGTCCAAAAATATAATTTCCACAAAAGTTTTTTATTTCTATTGTCATGTTATAAAGTTTAGAGCAGAAATAAAGACCTGAGCACAGGACCAGCAGGGGGCGCTGGACCAGCAGGACCAGCAGGAGGCGCCGGACCTTCAGGAGGACCAGCAGGAGGCGCCGGACCTTCAGGAGGACCAGCAGGAGGAACAGGACCAGCAGGAGGAACAGGACCAGCAGGAGGAACAGGACCAGCGGACCACAGGAGGCGCTGGACCTTCAGGAGGACCAGCAGGACCAGCAGGACCAGGAGGACCAGGAGGAGAGTCCAGGTTAATTCCAGGTTAGTGTTCACGTCATAAAGTGTCTCGATGTCGGTTTACGTCTCCCGCTCGTCGTGGAGTCAAACTCCGCAGCCCCCCCTCTCGTAAGACCACGCCCTCCTGCCGTAAAGCCACGCCCTCCCGTAAGGCCACACCCTCCTGCCGTAAAGCCACGCCCTCTTCCTGTGAAGCCCCGCCCTCCTGCGCGGGGAAGATGTCCTCGTACGCGGGCGGCAGGTCGCTGGGTGGCGCTGTGGAGAAAGGCAGACTGTAGTGATCCACGGGCGCGTATCCGGGCAGCTCACGTGACGGGTGCGCGCAGCGCGTGCTCTCCACTCCGGGCGGCTCGTCCAGCACCGTCACGGCCAGGTTGATGTAGGACACGTGCGGCAGCTCTGCCTCGCGCTCCTCTGCGAACAGCGCCACGTGCGCGCTCTGCCGCGCCAGTTGCCGCGCCAGCTGCCGCCTGGAGAACTGCGCGGCTTTATAGCGCTTGATCACGAGCAGATTGAGCAGCCCGAGGACGCACTCCAGCGCGCTCAGCACCGTGGACAGCACGAGACTGCGCTGGTACTCCCGCAGCCGCGCGCACGCGGGGTTCTCCAGTCCCACGTGGAAGCAGAAGTGCGAGTATTTGCGCTGCACCAGCGTAGCTGCGTCTCCGTCTAGCACCGCTCCGGAAAACGCGGTGAGAATCCCCAAAAGCAGCACCACCACCGCGAGGAGCGCGAGGTTCCTGCAGCCGGGTGCACGTGCGGTGCAGCAGAGCAGCGCGAGCCCCAGAAGCACCTGTCCGCCGCTCACGAGCAGCCCGAGTAGAAGGCGCCCGCCGCGCCGCTCAGGCGGAAGTGCGTCTTGACCGCGGAGCCCAGCGACACGCAGCGGAGTCCCACCGCCACTTCGCTGAGCGCGCACGCGAACAGCAGTGCGCTGGACAGCACCGCGCACGCGCCTTTCGTGCTCCACTTCATTGTATTCCGCCTTTGGCGCGCTTTGCGCCTCGCGCCTCATCCTCCTGCGTCTCGTGGGTCGTGTCCCGTGGCGTCCTGGGACATGTCCGCGCGAGCCCCGCTCAGAGCGGCCGCTCCGCGCCTCTGCCGCGTCCCGGGCGCGTCTGGGAGCTCATTCTGGGAAGACTTTCTGCTCTTTCTGCAGAGACCGAAGTGAGCGCGAGGAGCCGAGGACCCGCGCCACCTGCGCTCACGTCACAGAGAGAGAGAGAGAGAGAAGGGGGAGAGAGAGAGGGGAGAAGAGAGGGGAAGAGATAGAGAGAGAGGGGGTGAGAGGGAGAGAGGGGGAGAAAAGAGAGAGAGAGAGAAAAGAGAGTTAGAAGTGTTCTGTGTGGTCCCAACATCTTTTTCTCACACAAAATAACAAGACTTTAACAGGACAAAATCAGGTCCATAAAACATCACTAAAACAGGTCTAAACAGGACTAAAGCAGGAATAAAGCAGGACTAAAGCAGGACTAAAACAGGTCTAAAACAGGACTAAAACAGGAATAAAGCAGGAATAAAGCAGGACTAAAGCAGGAATAAAGCAGGACTAAACCAGGACTAAACCAGACTAAACAGGACTAAACCAGGACTAAACAGGACTAAAGCAGGACTAAAGCAGGATTAAAACAGGACTAAAGCAGGACTAAAACAGGACTAAAGCAGGACTAAAACAGGACTAAAGCAGGACTAAAGCAGGACTAAAGCAGGTCTAAAACAGGACTAAAGCAGACTAAAGCAGGACTAAAGCAGGACTAAAACAGGACTAAAGCAGGACTAAAGCAGACTAAACAGGACTAAGCAGGACTAAAACAGGACTAAAGCAGGACTAAAACAGGACTAAAGCAGGACTAAACAGGAAATAAAACAGGACTGAAACAGGTCTAAGTCAGTCTTCTAAACTTGTGAAACTCGGTCTCAGGTTCAGTCTGTGTGAGGCTGGAGCGACAGCGCCATCAGCAGGAGACTCAGTGTAATCACAAGTGTGTGTTGTGTTTTAGTTTCTGCAGAAATAACAATAGGCTACAGTTCATGAGACACAGTGTTGTTTCAGTGCATTTTGTTGTTTAAATGTGTTTAAAAACTTTTCCTGGTTTATAGCCGGACTTTCCCGTCTAAGGGACCCAGGCTAATAGAACGTGCTCCTGTGAGACAAGTGCTGTCAAACGCACAGAGGAGGGTCCTTATGAGCAGCAGGTTTGTAACACTGAGAACAGCCCCTGGAAACACGCTCTCATAGATCAGTTCAAAATGTCTTTTAAAACTAAAAAAAAGGCTGGATTCATTTGCACCTGTCACACTCGTATTATATTCTGAATGAATCTAAAATGAAATAAAAATAGAAAGTCCTTTGACATTGTGACTCACAGGCAGAGCTTTACTGTAAACACTTGTGTCTTAGTTGGTGATAACGCTGCCTTCAGAGTCCCAAAGACGTTTAAGAGAATGAAGTGTGTCTGAAATGTTCACGTTAATGAAGGGAACTATAGGAGTGTGTAGTTCTTAGTTCTTATGGAGAGGGAAGAGAACTGTTTGGGCCTGTGTTTCCAGTTTATTTGTAAGTTTATTTGTTTTTTTTCCAGACATTCAACATACAATAGCAGGTTTCTTGCGTAAGGACACGATGAGTTTCTCCTGTTCGTTCCTCCAGAGTCTCCCATCCAAGTCCTGCCAGGCCAACATGCTTAGCTTTTGAGGTGTGACAGGATCAGGCTTGTGCCAGCTGGTTTGGTCACAAGATAATGTTGTTTAAAGGTGCAGAAGAAGAGAAGGAAGAATAACAAGAAGAAGAAGAAGAAAGAAGAAAGAAGAGAAGAGGAAGAAGAAAGAAGAGAAGAAGAAAAAGAAGAAGAAGAAAAGAAAAGAAGAAGAAGAAGAAAGAAAGAAAAGGGAAGAAAGAGAAGAAGAAGAAGAAGAAGAAGGAGAAGGAGAGAAAAAGAAGAAGAAAAGAAGAAGAAGAAAAGAATGAAGAAGGGAGAAGAGAAGAAAGAAGAAGAAAGAAGAAAAGAATGAAGAAGGGAGAAGAGAAGAAAGAAGACGAAGAAAAGAAGAAGAGAAAAGAATGAAGAGGGAGAAGAGAAGAAAGAAGAAAAAAGAAGAAAAGAAAGGAAGAGAAGAAGTAGAAGAAGGAGAGGAAAAAGAAGGAGAGAAAGAAGGAAAAGAAGAGGAGAAGAAGAAGAAGAGAAGGAAGGAAAGAAAGAAAGAAGAAGAAGAGAAGGAAGAAGAAGAAGAAAAGAAGAAGAAGAAGAAAAGAAGAAAAGAAGAAGAAGAAGAAGAAGAAGAAGAAAGAAGAAGAAGAAGAAGAGAAGAAAAGAAGGAGAAGAAGTAGAAGAGAGGAAAAAGGAAGGAGAAGAAAGGATAGAAAAGAGGAAGAAGAAGAAAGAAGGAGAAGGAAGGAGAAGAAGAAGAAAATGAAGAGACGAAGAAGAAAGGTAAGAAGCGTAGAAGGGAAGAGAATGGAAGGAGAAGGAGAGGAAGAAGACACCGAAGAAATGAAGAAAGAAGGAGAAAAGGAAGAAGTGAGAGAAGAAGAGGAAGGAAGAAGTAAAAGAATAAGAGGAGAAGTAGCGAAAGAAGAGAAGAAAGAAGAAGAAAAATCAAAAGAAGAAGAAGAAGAAGGTGAAAACAGATAAGAGGAAAGAGAAAAAGGAGAACAAATAAGCAGGAAAGAAAAGAAAGAGAGAAGAAGATATTGTTTTTCTTAGTGTCATATATTCCCTGTTAAGAGGTAAATCCAGCACTGTGTTCTTCCCTCACCCTACAGAGAGATGTTTTTTTTTTTTTTTTTTTTCTACTTTTTTTTCCGAGAATCGATCCCAGTGATTAGTGTGGTTTCAGAGTCACATAAACCAGCCTGGTCTGTAAGCATTAAAAATAGACTATAAACACTGGACTATCGATCACACGCGGAGCCTGTACCTGAAGTTCGTGTTACCCAGTGGGAAAAACGAGTCTGTGTCTCTGGATTTGCATTTAATCTTCCCGTACTTTGTCCGTTCGACTCTTTCGGATCAGGAAGCGAGCAGGAGCGCAAGACAAGGAGCGAACGCGATGCAGCTGCGATTTCATACTCTCACAGACAGTTATCCAGAGACACAGACCTCACAGTTACGATCGAAGGTACACGAAACCTCACGAGGTACAGCGCCGCGAGGTGCTGACGAGTCCCATGTTTAGTCTACATGGGTTTAACTTTAAGACCAGTTTGAAACGGAAAGGTGAATACTCAATCATCCGCCTGAATTGCTGGAAAAACAAACATCTGTAGAGGAAGAAAACAGACTTTTACTGCTTCAACATGAAATATCAAGTAAAGAAATAATACTTCTTCTCCTTGTTCTCGCTTTTTTTTCCTCTTGATTGTTCTCCTTTTTCCTTCTCCACTCGTTCACCTTCTGTCTTCTTCTTCTTTTCTCTCTTCTTCTCTCTTCTTCTCTTCTTTCTCTTCCTCCATCTACTTCATCTCCTCTTTTTCTCTCTTCTTCTTCTTTCTCCCTCCATTCCTTTCCCTTGCTTCACCTTCATTTCTTTCGCTCATCTCTTCTCTCCTTCTCTCACGTTTTCGCTTCCCCTTTTTCTCTCTCTACCTCTTACTTCTCCTCCTTTCTATTCTTCTGTCTTCTTCTACTATCTCTTCCTCTTCCTCTTTCTGTGTGTCTCCTTCTTCCCTTCCTGCTCCCTTCGTTTTTCTTCATTCTTCCTCTTACTTTCTTTTTTTCTCCCTTTCCTTCCTTTCCCCCCCCTTTTTTCTCCCCTTCCCCCCCCTTTTTTTTTCCCCTCCATCGCTTCTACTCGTTCTCTCTCCCTTTCTTCCTCGATTTCTTCTCTCTTCCGCTTTGCGTCTTCCGCTCCTTCTTCCCGTCCTTCCCTTCCCCTCACTTACTTCTTCACTAAGACCCTTCTTCTCTTCCTAACTGTGCTTCTTCGCCCCTACTCCTCCCCCACTTTTCTCCTTCTCCCTCACACCCTTTTCTCCACTTCTCTGTCTGTAACTCATTTTATCCATATCGTCTCTCCTTGCGCCACCTCTTGCCTTGCTTTCCTCCCTCCCAGTCCTCTTCCCTGTCTCAACTTGGCTGCACCTTTCCCACATCTTCCTGCATCCTTCCCTCCTCCTTCCTCCCCCCCCCCGACCCAAGGCCCGCCTCCCCCACCCCCACCTCGGCCTCCTCTTCCCCTTTTTTGCGCCAGTCTCGCCTTCTATCTCTTCCTCTAGTTGCTCTCCTTCAGCTTGCTCTCCGCTTCCCCTCTTCTTTGTTCACTTTCTCTTTTCCTTCCGCATCGCCCCTCTCTCTCCGCCCCGTTTTCATCTTCTGCTATCTACATGTCTCTACAGGTCACTTATTCACATCCTTTCATCCCTCCTCTCCCTCTTAGCCTTCCTCCCCTCTTTTTAGTCTTTTCTTCCTTTCTTCGCTCTCTACATTTACAGACGCTTCCTCCACCGGCTTTATCATTCTTTCTTCTTTTTTCACTTCTTTCTTCTTCTCCCGCTCTGCTCTCTCTCTTCCTTGCTTCTTCTTCTGTCTTCTGCCTTCCTTCCTTTCTCGGCTTCTTCTTCCATTGTGTGCTCACTTTCCTGTATTCTTCCTCTCAGACCTACTACTCCTGTCCTTCCACTTTGCTTCTTCGTTCTCTTGTCCTCCCTTCCTTCTTCCAGTTCTCTCCTGTCACCATCTGAACCGATTCTTCTCTTTCTCTTGTCCTTTTCCGTCTTCTCCTCGCTCTTTCCCCTTTCTCTCTATCTATTCTTCCTCCTCTCTGTCGCATCTCTTCTTCTTTTCTGTCCTCTCCCAGGCGTTTCTTGCTCTCTTCCTCTCATTCTTCTTTGTTCTTCCTGTTTTTCGTTCCCTTCTCCTCTCTCTAACTTCTTCTGTCTTATGCATTTCTCCTTCTCCTTACTTCATTCTTTCTTCTTCTTCTCTTTCTTCTATCTTCTCGCCGTCTTCATTCTTTTCTTCTTCTTCATTTCTTCCTTCCTTCTCATTCCTGTCCTCTTCTCCCTTCATTCACAACTTCTTCCTCTCCTTCCACTTCTTTCTCTTTCTTTTCTTCTCGCTTCTCCTTTTCCCCTCATATCCTTCTCATTCTCTTCGTTTGTCTTTTCCTTCTTGCTCTTTGATCTTCCTTTCATCATCCGCTCTCCTTTCTTTCTCTCTTTCCCCTTTCTCTATCCTTTTTTCCCCTCTTCCCCTTCTTCTCCCTCTTCTTTTCTTTCTTCTTCTTCTTCTTTTAATCCTTATCTCTCTCCTCCCCTCTCCTTTCTCCTCTCACTCTCTTTCTCTTTCCTGCACCTCTATTCTCTAAACAATCAATCACCTGTTTCTCTTTGCTTCACAAATCATCCCGCCGCTGCAGCAAGCCCTGACTCCTGTTACACCTATAAAGCTAAGCATGTTGGGTCTCTCCCTGGGGCAGGAACTTGGATGGGATGTACCTCTTCGAAGGTATCGAACAGTGAACTTCCTCAATCGTCGTCTTCCACAGCTACCCCCAGAAACCGCTGCTATTCTGTAATGTCTGAATGTCTGGGAAAAAAATAAAGCAACAACAAAAATAACTACAAAATAAAAGTGTACATCACCCAATCCAGGCCTCCGCTCTCCTCTCAAACGAACGTTTCCCTTCCCTCCCTCCGCCATTCCATAACGATCACTTTAACTAATCCTAGACAGATCTACAGTTGCATCTCTCCCCTTCTACATATCTTCTCTTTCGTCCTCTCGCTCATCTCGTTTCTCGCATATGAATCATAACTTCCCCCAACCTCGTCGTCAGACTTTAGTCAGACTTCCCACTCTATTTTTCTCCCTCTCTTCTCTATCAATTTCTTCGTCTTTCTTCATTTCTCATTTAAACGTTCTTTGGGCTCCTTCACTCTCTTGTCTCTCGTCTTGAGAAGGCAGCTTGTTCTCATCCTCACGCTCAATTACTGCTCTCGTCCTTCTCACCAGTCAACTACAAGTGTTCTTTACCACGATCATTAAAGCATAACTTGCCGCTGTACGAGTCTCACCTAATTCTGCTCTATCCAAATGATCTTGCTCTGATATACCTTTCCTTCATCTTCCCTTCAATTCTTTCTATGTCGCTTTGCACTTTTTTCGATTTTAGATATTCATTCAGATTACGCTCTGTCATTAGATTTCTCTGACGTCTTTACTAGTGGTGTTACAGCATAGGGCTGCCAAATGATCATCACAGACTTTCTCTACTTAATCCTTTTTAGTTTGTTTCTATTATCACAACGGTGCTAAAATATTTTTCCTGTCTTTCGCACCCCGAAGCGCAGCCGCCGATTATTCCCCCTAAGATGACCTCTCACCATCGTCGTGTTTTCTTCCTTCTTTCTCCTCCCAATCATAATCTCCACCCCTGAGCGTCACTCAAATCGCTCCGTCGTCTATCTCGGTTCAATTAACGTCGGGAACTGTTTACCCCCCCCTCCTTTGTCTAATCTTCACCTCGCGTCTTTTTCCTGCCCTCCTCTCTCCTGTCATTTCCATTTGGCAGCTTGACGCCCGTTCCGAGGAACACGTTCTATAGCTGGGTCTTGAGGAAAAGTCCGCTAAACAGGAAGTTTAAAACCATTTAAACACAAAAAAGCACGAAACAAACTGGTTCATGACTGTAGCCTATCTGTTCATCTTCTGCGAACTAAAATAAAACACACACTTGTGATTACCGATCTCGTCTGTCTGATTGCGTGCGTCCAGCCTTACAAGACTGAAATGAGCGAGTTTCACAAGTTTAAAGCTGACTTAGACTGGTTTAAGTCCTTTTGTATTCTGCGTTCTGTGTTAGTCTCGCCTTGTCCGTTTAGTCGCTTAGTCGTTTTAGTCCGCTGCTTTAGTCCTGTTTTGTCCTGCTTTAGGTCTCTTAGTCCGTTTAAGTCCTGATTTGTCTGTTATGTCGGCTTTCTGTCTTTTAGAACTGCTTTAGTTCCTGCTTATCCTGCTTAGTCCTTTTCTCTCTTCTTCTTCTTCTTTACTCCTTGGCTTTTAGTCCTCTGCCTTCGTTATTCTGTCTTTACGATCCTGCCCCTTTCTTCTCTGCTCTGTATTCTCTCTTTCAGTCTCTTCTCTCCTTCTGCGGACCTCTTATGTCTTTTGCTCTTCTCTTCTGTCTCCCCTCCTGGTCACTTTCCTCAGTCCCCTGGTTCTCTTAGTCCGGCTTCACTTTCCCTGCTTAGTCCTTGCTTTTATCTGCTCATTCTGTTTAGTCTCCTGTTCTTCAGACTCTCTTATAGTCCTGCTTTTCAGTCTGTCTCTTATTCCTGCTTATCCGTTTTAGACCTGTTTAGTGATTTTTATGGAGCTCGGATTTTGTTCTGTTCTCCCTTTTCTTTCAACCTCTGCTCTCTCTCTCGTCCCTCTTATTCCCTTATCGTCCTCTCGCTCTTGACATACACTCAACCCGACCTCTTCGCCTTCTTCCTTCTCTCTGCGGTAACTTTCTTCTACACCCCACCACCGCTAATCTCCACTTCTCCCCAACACTCCCCTCCTCCTCCCCATTTTTTCTCTCTTTCTTTCTCTCTCTCAGCTCTCCCTCTCTTCTCTCCTCTCTCTCCTCCCTTCTTTCTCTCTCTTTCCTCCTTTCCTTTCTCTCTGCTCTTTCTCCCCCTCTCCTCCCCCTTCCCTCTCTTCTCCTCCCTCTCCCTCTCTCGCTCCCCCCCTCCTCTTCCTCTCTCTCACCTTTCTCTTTCTCTCTCCTATCTCTCCTCCCTTCTGCTCCTCCTACCTCCTCTCCACTCTCTCTCTCTCCCTTTTTGCTTCTCTCTCTCTCTCTCTCTCTTCCTCCAGACTTCCTTTCTCTCTCTCTAACTCTTAGGCTGTTTACCTGAGAGCAGGTCGTCGCGGTCCTCGGGCTCCTCGCCGCTTCCACTTCGGTCTCGCAGAAAGAAGCAGAAAGCTCTTCCAGATGAGCACCAGACGGCCGGAGCGCGGCGAGAGGCGCGAGCGGCGCCTCTGAGCGCTCGCGCGAATGTCCACGGAAACAAAAGAGTCAGATAGGCATGGACGTGCATGACACTCGCGGAGACTGTCAGAAACGCGAGTCGACAACATAGCTCCACATTCAGGTTAGGTCGATTTAACAAACGTTTCAGTCCAATCGAAAAATATAATCAAAGCGTAATAAGATTGCAAAACCTTTTAGAAAACTTTGGATCTCAAATGTTCACAAAATTAAACAAAAATATTCATTTTTCAGATTTAGTCACAATTAGAACATTTTGACTATGTTACAGCTGTAGTTTTATTACATTTAAATACGTGTTCTTGTTCATTTGTGTTTAATTAAAAGTATTTAGTTAAAAAGATGATGTAATGTGTTTATGCTTAAACTGTGAGTCTGATGTAACAACAGACACGTCTGAGTTTCACACCAAGAATGTGACTGTGTGCCTTTGGCCAAACACTGAGGGAGAGAGGAGAGGGAGAGAGAGAGAGAGAGAGGGGGGAGAGAGAGAAAGGGGAGAGAGAAAGAGAGAGAGAGTAAAGAAAGGAGAGAGGGAGAGGGGAGAGGGAGAGAGAAAAGAGGGAGGGGGGGAGAAGAGAGAGGAGAGAGAGAAGCGATCGAGAAAGAGAGAGAGGGAAAGAGAGAGAAAGTAGAGAGAGAGGGAAATAGAGGGAGAGAGGGAAGAAAGAGAGAGAGAGAAGGAGGAGGAGGGGGAGAGAGAGAAAGAGAGTAAAGAGAGAGAGAAAGAGAGAGAGAGAGAGTAAAGAAAGAGAGAGAGGGAGGGGGGAGAGAGAGAGAGAAGAGAGGGAGGAGAGGAGAAGCGATCGAGAGAGAGAGAAGAAGAGAGAGTAAAGAGAGGGGGAGAGAGAGAGTAAAGAGAGAGAGATAAGAAAGAGGGAGGAGGGGGGGAGAGAAAGTAAAGAAGAGAGAAAGCTGAGGGGGCAAAGCGAGAGAGAGGAAAGAGACAAGAATTGAGAATGACAGATGAGAGCGGAGAGAAGAAAAGAGAGAGAAAAACAGGAAGAATGAAGGAGAAAGAGAGAGCGTGTGAGAGAGACAGAGATGGAGGGATGTGAATAATAAGTTTTACACACAAACATCCTCACACGTTCTCTCCTCTTTTGTGTTTAAAGATCGAGTTTCTCCACATTTCGTTCCAGTTTTAGCCTCGTTTAGTCCAAAAGTCTAATTATCGTGGCTCTTATGTGAAGAATGTGACACGTCTTTCATCTTTGTCCTGAACCATCGAGCTCACACACGACAACACACGACAACACCAGACACGAGAACGTAACGGCGTCGACCTGGAGCTCGTACATGAGTCACGAAAAGAGAGAGAGAAAGAGAAAAAAAGAGAGAGAGGAGAGAGAGAGAGAAAGAGAAAAGAGAGAGAGAGAAAAGAGAAAAGAGAGAGAGAAAGAGAAAGAGAGAGAGAAAAGGAAGAGAGAGAGAGGAAAGAGAGAAAGAGAGAGGGAGAGAGGAGAGAGAAAAGAGAGAGAAAGAGAACTGGAGCTCTTACATGAGACAACAGAGTCTGACACGAGCTTTGTACAAAATGTCACTTCAGACAAAGAAGTGACTCAGACACAAGTCAAAGTGCACATAGTAAAGTTAAAATAACAAACATTAAAACGCTCCTCTTTCTCTGTAACCCATAGCAACAGCAGCAGTCCGGCTCCGGCAGCCATCTTGTGAAGGGAGAGTCTGTGTGTCTAATGACTTTTTCTCTTAAATAATCAGATCATTTTTCCTTTTCAGATTGGTGCATCGTTTCTGTTTTGTTGTTGTTGTTGTTGTTGTTGTTGTTGTTGTTGTTGTTCTCTCAGTGACTTTCATGTTTTATGCAGACCAGGACTCATTGATTCTGCAGAACTCAGCCGTGTTTTTCTTGATCCACATGATGTTTTTTAACATATTTGTTTTTCATCGTGAGCGTCCATGTTGGTTTTTCATACAGGAGACGATGCATGTCCCTGATTGGCTCATTAATCTGTCAATCACAATCAAACTCAAAAGAGTGACACAGTGACCAGCCTCACTTCAGTCAGTCTGCCCAGGGTGTTATGAACAGGGCTCTCAACTCTCACGCAATGACCGGTGTTGACACACGCAATTCACCTCCTTTCACACGTCTCTCACGGCCACACCTTGGCATTTCTCATCGTAAAAAATCAGACACACTTTTTTTTTTAACAAAAGCAAAAAGTCTCAAACGTACTAATACCGAGGGTTGCCAGCCCGCATGCGTTCTTGACCAATCAGAGTGCGGCTCTTTGGCTCATATTCTTTGAAAACATTTGCGCTCCACGCTCTCTCTCTTTCCCTCTCGCAGACATGCGGAGAGAGCCTCATGTCGCGTAAAGTGCTGCTGTAACTTTGGTCATCCCGCCTAATGAAGCTAAAACATAGAAATCCTGAGCCCTGGCGAGTGTTTGAAGGTCCACAGTGACACTCTCTTACTCACAAGCTTTCAAGACACTTGTTATTTCCACCAAAGATAGACCTAGATTTCACGGATGTTATGATTGTTTTCGCCTTTACTGAAAACTTCCATTCATTTCAATGAGGCTGCGCACGAATTTGACGGGGACGTTAGGAAAGTGCATTTCATTCACTGTCCCAAGATTCACAGGAGAGTAAAGTGATACTAAACAATGGAGTTCAGGCGTCCTGAAAGAAGTTTGTGGGGAAGGCTGTGATTGTTATTAGAGCTTTTACAGCTCCAGCTCCACTGTCACTGCTTGGCGTGCTGTGCCTCCATCCCGGCTGCGCTTGGGAGCAGCAGGCCGTTTAAAAAAAATGAGGCCTAAAGGGGTGGGCTCATCTGACATCGAAAATTTTTAATTGATTTAGAATTTGATAATAATTATATTGTTAATAAACTGACTCATGTTCTTTTTTAATTATTATTAAAAATTACATCACATAATAAGAATATCACAATCTAAAACTCACCAAAAAGGCAGGAAAGTTGCACAGAATTTAAAAAATTAAATTTCTCATCCCAGACCCCCCTGATTACATCAAAACCATGTTTATTAATAAAAAATTACCCTTTAATAAGGGTACATTGTTCTGTTGGTCTAAATGAATAACCATTTAGTTGTGAGCACCTTATTAAAGAAAGTAAAAAAATAATATGATTAATTGCATACATTATTTACATTTTGTAATATTGTCTAGAGTGCAGAAGTGCAGGGCCGTTTGAAAGGGATTAAGGACTTTTAAAGGGGGTGTGGGGGCTTCCACAGTCTAAATTGAAAAACTTACCAATTAATAATACAATGTATATTGCTTTCATGTTCTGGAACATTTTTATTGTCTTTGTT